>MU782994.1:95175-122985 GCA_026770625.1 Nicotiana glauca | reverse complement strand
ATTTTGCATCGGCAAAGTATGATTCAGCCTCGGTAAAGGGCTTATCATCAGCAATTATCTTCTTTTCGACCCCACTTTCACAGTATTTCAAGCACTAATGGTAGGTGGATGAAACCACTTTGTTCTCGCGTAGCCATGGCCTTCCTAACAAGATATTATATGAGGTTTTTGCATCGATCACATGCATCCATGCACTCGAATGCAAATCTCCCATATTTATTTTCAATTTGATAGCCCATATAGCTCTTTGCCCCCTTGATACAACCCTTGAATCATCAAACGACTTTCACATAGTTCATCAATCGGTATGCCAAACTCTTTGACAGTACGAATTGGGAGAATATTGACACCAGACCCATCATCAATCAAGATTCTACTTATTCTCTGTTCTCGCACAAAGTCAACCATGAATAAGGGGCGATTATGGTATGTTTCACCAAGCAAAAGATCATCATCAGTAAATGTGATTTTTGCATTACAAACGTCCACTTCTTCAGAATTCCCTGTGAGTTTTTCAGGCAGGGGAGGTGGTAGCAATGATGGATCCTCTTTATTTGTTTCTTCTTCATCTATCTTACAACATGAGGCCTTGATATATTCACAGGAAGCTTGCGGGTGTAACCATATTGGCAGGAATTCCTCCAATGTCACTGGACGACATAGCCTTTGATAGTGATTCTCCGCCATTTTTGTTTTCTTCCAGTTCTTATTTATCATTTTCTTCTTGGGTCTTTTTACCATTTTTACCCTAGCCAACTGCTTATTTGACTCCCTTTGTGAATTTGTCTTGCAGTGTCTCCGCCTAGTCACAAGAATCCAACCTTCATCATCAGTTTGATCATCACGTGATTCACTTTTCTCTTGAGATCTTTCTTCCACTATTGGTTTATACGCCATAGGGGAAAGCAATGGTTTGCTCACATCGACAGGTTAGAAGTCACCAAATTTAATCATATTTGGTGATGATGCAGTTTGGATGTTATCACATTCATGTGCTTCAACAAAATTGCAAAGGATAATGGGATCAAGTGAACCAAAAGCTAAAGAGACTTGATTCGAACTATCTTTCTCATCCTCAAGCAAGATTTTTCCTTCAGCGGCCAAGTTCATGACTTTCTCCTTGAACACAAAGCACTTTTCAATAGGGTGGCCAAGCAACCGATGGTACTTGCAATAATTTGGATCATTAGTCTTCCCAGCTTCATCTGGTCGCTTCATTTCGGGTAACTCAATGAGTTTCAACTCAAGGAGATCTTCAAAAATTGCTGGGACATCGGAGTCCAAGAATGGATATTCTTTCGCTTGCATTTCCTTCAGAGTTAACTTTCGGCCAACTTTATCCTGTAAGGATGTTGTCTTCACACTTTGTTTCTTACTCACTTTTGTAGTGACCTTTAGTGGCAAGGCATTAACATTCATTGATTCCTTGCTCTCAGACTTCGGCAAAAACTTGCCTCCTTTTTTTATTTCTTGTTTGTCCTTCACTTTGTGAGGTTCATAAACAGGTGGTCCTTGATTTCCACTTGAATACATACTTAGCTCCATATTATGAGCATGTGTAGCCAATTATTCAAAAGACTTAGGCTTGATACCGTGCAGGATGTATCAAAGTTCCCAATGCATCCCTTGGATACACATTTCTATTCCAGAATCTTCACTAAGTTTGTCTTTACAATTGAGGCTAGCATTCCTCCATCGATTGATGAAATCGACAACTGGTTCATCCTTCTATTGACGTGTGTTTGTGAGTTCAACCATGCTTACGGTTCGCCTTGTGCTATAGAAGCGGTTGAGAAATTCATGTTCAAGTTGCTCCCAGCTACCGATGAAACCAACCTCAAGATCAGTGTACCAATCAAAACCATTTCCTTTTAAGGAACGGACAAACTGCTTGACAAGATAATCTCCGTAGGTTCCAGCATTATTACAAGTTTCAACAGAGTTTGCAATGTGTTGCTTTGTATTTCCTTTACCATCAAATTGTTGAAACTTTGGGGGTTGATAACCTGCAGGCATTTTCAAACTATCAATTCTCGCAGTATATGGCTTTGCATATGCGAGAGAAGACTTGGCAGCAACATCGTACTTATCTTTGATGGTTCCCATAATGAAGTCCTTCAATTGGTCAATGGGAATAACCCCGTCGGATGAATTTGAAATTCTTTAGGAGTTGTTGTCTGCCTTGCAGATGAGTCTCCCTTATCTTGCATCATTGGGAGCTTTCTAGGTGCATGGATTGAATCTCCCTCCATCATGCTTTCAACTCTATCTGTCAGTTTGACAATTTGATTATCTTGATCTTGCATATGCTTCGTTAACCCTTCAATTGCCTTTGTTAAATTTGCGAGTTGTTCTTCAACAGTTGAGGTATTAGTCACCATTGCTTGGATAACCGTCGTGGATGGTGGAGCAAAGCATGGATTTTCTCTTATACCGTACTTTGAGTGGAACAACTCACGTGGAGTGCTTGGAGTAGATCCAGTGATCAAGACATTATCATCACCCTGTGTGATAGTGTTCTTAGATCTAGAAGGGCTAAGTAGAGCCAATGTCTTTTCAATAATTTCAGCAATGTTCGCTCCTTCTTCCAATTCAGTTGGAAAGGATCTTGCCCCTTTTGAGGATTGAAGATCAAAGATAGGAACAGATGCAGACGGCATTTGAAATGCTTTTTGCCCCAGCAGGTTTGCTTTGTTCCTAGTGACAGGTCCTACACTTTCCACAGTAGCATCCAGCAAGTCTTCCACATCAGATGAAAACTTGGAATCCGTAGCCTTAGCAGTAGTGAGTTTGAAGTTGATCTTCTTAGGAGCCATTTCTGCGTTCTTGAAATTTGGTAATATGAAGAGATGAGAGGTAGAGATTGTCCCACTGGGCGTGCCAGAAATTTGTAACAACAAATTTTCGCGTCGAGAAAATAAATAATCAAGACTAGAAAATTGCGTAACAAAATGTAGTATTTGATTTCAATAAATGAAAGTGTTACAATCTCTATGGTATTCCTCTGATTCTTCAAGAATGTAAAGTATATTGATGAACTTGATTTTGATTTGATTCAAGGGCTTGTAAAGCTTGATCTTGAATCTCCTCCTTGAACTTGAATTTGTGCTTGATCACGAACAAGTAATTTGATCTTGAACGCCTTGGTATTTGATTTGGCTTCGTTCTTGATCTTGAACTTGAACTTGAACTTGTAGCTTGAGTGCTTGAGCTTGTAGCTTGAATGCTTGAACTTGTAGCTTGAGTGCTTGAACTTGTAGCTTGTAGAGAAATCTGCGGTGTTTGATCCACGAGCTCTCTGCTTGCTTCTTGTTCTTAATTCTGGTGTCTTCTAGCTTTATGAAGACCTCTATTTATAGTTGTAGGGAGTGGTATAGCTCTGCGATTTGATTGGTCTGTTTGAACTGACCAATACCATCCCGACATTTGGCATGATTTAATTGGCTCATTTATTTGGCTTGGATTGCCATATTACTTGACACATGTCATGATTTCATTGGCTCATTTACTTGTCTTGGATTGCCACATCACTTGACACATGACATGATTTTATTGGCTCGCTTTTTTGACTTGGATTGCCACATCACTTGACATGTGGCATGAGCCTGGGATTTAAGATGGGCTAATAGCCATTTGGACCTTAGGCTAATGAAGTAGGCTTATTATTTAATTTGTAGTATAATTAAATGGACTAGCCCAACACATGTATAATTAACCCAATTTATTAGCCACAATATTTATTTGGACTAATGTCTTGAATTTAATATGGCCCAATTTTTTTTTATGGATTTAAATCAAATAAAATTTAAATGCTTACACATACATCTTAAAATTTTAATTGATTTAACATACATTGTTTGCTCTTTAACTTTAATCAAAAAAAGTAATTCATTTAAATTAATATTTAAAAATTAAAAATTGCACATTTAGAATCCACTTTCCCGAGTTAAAGATTTCTTTATTTCTAAAAAAATAATTGATTTTAAAGCATATATTTATTAATCTTTAAATCTAAAAAGCAAATTTGATTTAGATTATTATTTAAAAATTAAACATTAAAAATTGCACATTTTAAACATACGTTTTTTACTCTTTAGCTTTGAACCACGAAGACCGAATTTTTTTCTAATATCTTTATTTAATTCAAATTTTTAGATTTATTCATGTTTAAGAAAATAAACTAGTTTTAAAACATACATAAAAAAACTAATGATCCAAAATTATGAAATAAAAGCTCCTTCAAATTCATCTACTTTAAACCATGAAAACCGTAAGTTTTTTTTTTTCAAGAAAAGAGCTTTATTTAATTCAAAAATTCTGATTTCTTTATGTTTTAAAAATTATTTGATTTTAAAACATTGTTTACTCTTTAACTTTAAAAAAGAAAACTGATTTAGATTATTATTTAAAAATAAAAAATTGCACATTTAGAACCCACTTTCCCTATCCTCTTCAAAACCACTAAGCACGATGAACGCACGTTGAAACCTTACTATTCCACGATGCCGACTTCTATTTCTACAACTTATAGCCGGTTCTTAACTTCAAATCTTTCGCGTGCTATCAAAAATACAATAAAACATACGATTTCAGCAAATATTGCTATTCACGGTGATTTAATCAAGCAAGTTCAAAATTCGGATCCTTACCATTCCAAGGGTATTTTCTGGATTGAATTGGTTCTACAAGATGAAAAAGTATTAAAAATATATTATTATCTTATAATTCATTTTTAAATTTTCATATATGCGTATTCATGAGATAATCAATAGCAAAAACCTGATTGAAGCATTTGTGCACCAACCATACGTGTCCTTAAATATGTTTCTCACTGATATACGAAGCATATATCATGCGTTTGCTTCTCTGTTTTCTAATGTGAAAATCTTTATTTTTTTGCTCTGTTGTTCGTATATTTTTTTATATTTCTATATATATACATGTATGTAATAAAGATTTATTTGTAAGGGGTCGAATTCATGCTTCTATTGGCAAGTCGGTGCTGCATGTTTTCAGAACACATATTAATGATTCACTTCTCTAATGAATATATTTGATCTGCCACCATATGATCAATTGATAAATAAGGTTGATGTGAACGAGCCTGAATTATTCGATAAAAATAACGTTCATTGTAAACTTCTAATTATTACTTTCTCACTTTCATGATGTTATTTTTTCTTATGCTTTCTATTGGTGATACTAATATTGTCTCTTTTCGTCTTCTTGAGTCATGGGTCTTTCGGAAATAGCCCTTCTACTCCCTCGGGATAAGGGTAAGGTATGCGTACATACTACCCTCTCCAGACTGGGTCGCTGTTATTGTTGTTGTTTGTGAACTTCTAATTATTATATTTACTGCTATTTAATTAACATCTTCTTATTCTTTAGATGTAATCGGAGAAATCCCCAATTTTAGTGAGGTCCAAACGCACTAACAAGGTAAAATTTCTAGAAAGGTTATGAATATTGAACTTAAAGATGTTGAGTAAGAATAAACACTCATTCACTGATTATGGATGAATTTGGCAAATACATATGCTAAAAATTACCTTTTTATCTCTATTTGGCAGGACGAAGAGCCACTACATTCTGGGGAAAATTATTGATCAAATTGTGCCTTATCTGCCAAGCTTTAACAACCAGCCTATCGTTGTTGTTATGCAGCTTATAAAAGCACATAAATTTCAAGGTAAAATATAATTATTCACATGTCTTTACTTTTACATCTTACACATATGTTGTTTCGTAGATTTATATTCGGTGCGCAATACTTGGAATGTATCAAAGTATTGGATTAATCCAAATTTTCCTCGATCTGACGAGTTAAGAAAATGGTTTAATATAAAATAATTCCCTGCATCAATACTCAATTCTATTTTTGTAATCTAATTATTTTACAATTTGTTAAATTCTCATTATTTTATGTTCGGGATAGTTTCTCTGAGAGGCTGATTCAAACCATCTCTCAGAAAAGTTTCTTTCTCTGATGAGTTAGCTAAGGGCATTGTTCAAGTTAAAACAATTGGTGAATTAGTGGAGTCCATACAAGTGAGTGAACTATTTTTTGTTATATTACTTCAATCATTCTTTAAAGTTAATAGTTGTTCTATGTGTGTCTGTTACAATGAATAACACATATGTTTAAGTCGCTATGTGATAAAATAAAGCTAATTAAACTTAGTCTGTCACATTGATACATATGTTGTAGAAACCTAAGTATCATGACTATTTTTGTTGTACCAAAAAATTGCTTAGCGATAACTCCCTCTATGTTGTTAATATATAATGTGATGGTACCAGCCAAACAAGTTGGACCATCTCTTTTGCCTTCACCCCTGTGCTAGGTTTCTCCAAGAATAAGCTTATTAGGCAGCGTGTGAGTGTACATGCTAAATGTGTTCTCAAAATGGATAACATAGTACTTTTGGAAGCATCTAGAGAAGAAAAATCATCGACTTTACTTTTAGAGGATCTTGAAAATAGTATGTAACTTAAGAAGGAATGATAAACGGATAGTATGCTAGCTTTAAAATTTAATGACTTAGTTATATATTTGAATAAAATCTATTTTTTGTAGCAGTTCTGTTGTAACGTGAACAACTTTTGTAGTTTAAACTAGGAATTGCCTCTTTTTACCAGTCAAACAACTATAAGATATAATTATAACTGCAGAGAAATTTAACAATTACGATATAAAAAAAAGACACTGACACTTTTTTCCATTTACATATGTGCATTATTGTAATTATTTTGACTTTATGTTCAAACTGTTTTTTATAAAAAAGAATACACTTTGTGTTGTAACTGTTTTGCTTCTTCACTCTAAATATCTAAAAATTTGCTTGGTTTAACTATATTCTTCAATCTCTTTTATTAGGAAGTTATATGTAAATAACTGAAATAATTGTATTTATAAAAAAATTAAGCTATATATATTCAGCTCTCAGTTGACATTTTGGTTTTAGACTAATGAAATATGCCTAATTTAAGTATGCCTGATTTATGTCCTCCCCTTTACACAAATATGATATCCTCAATTTCGATATCACAAGTTGTATTAATATATTAAACAGGAAGGTCCATGTTGGATTATTGCAAATATTGAAAATTTAGAAATTGAAAGAGGGTAGTCGTATGTCAACTGCAAGAAATGTCAAAAGAAGGTGGATAAACTGAGGAACATTTATTGTTGGCCAAATCTAAAATGTAAAAATAAAGATTACTCAACGGCGAATAGGAAATAACATAAACCCTACTTTCTTAATCCATCAAAGCATACATTTATATCTCAAATCAAATATGTATTTAGGTACAAGCTTCAGGTTAGGTTCATGGACGGTACTCGATCTGTTTCAATATTGCTCTGGGATCGTGAACCCATGTTTCTCATAAGCAAGTTCGCAAATGAATTGAAGGAAGGATTACTTGAGGTATTTTTCTAAATTAAGTTCATATTTGTTTTGAAAATTTTCTAACGCCAAATTTCTTCTAGCCTATAATATTTATCCTGACATGAATCGAGCATCAGTTTTTTACCTCTTATATTTTCACAGCAATTGCAAAGGTTTATATGGTTAATCTAAGCTAGCTCACAGCTACTGGGAAATTTTCTTAGAATAGTACTGTCATTTGGTCTTGAATCATACTTGGGTTCCAATATTGGCCCCAATAAAATTAATCTATTCATTTTTTTTATTTTAATTCTTTTGAATTTGATCGTTAAATTTAATTTGCAATATATATACATATGTTTCTATTATCTCTCTCCGCTCTTTTATTCCTTTGAATCGATCCGCATATCGCGCGAGTACGTATACTAGTAATATTTATGATATTAAAAATTTATTTTAGGTAGATCGCCAATAAATAAGAACTTTACTGGCAACCTATTCGGTTTTAGTGGCAATAAAGTCAACATTTAGCGGCGACTCAAGTTGCTACAAAATGTAAAAACTTATGCGACCAAAGTTTACTAGCAACCATTTGACTTTTAGTGGCGACTATAGTTGCTATAAAAGTTAACACTCACATGAAAAGGCGCCATAAAGTTAAGGATATTGTGGCCAACTGGAATGATAAAACGTTTCGTGGCGATTAAGATCGCATTAATAGCTGAGTAGGTCGCCACGAAAGTCGCCTAGGTCGCTATTTCTAGCGGCGAGCCTAATCCACTTTTAGTGACATCCTATTCGGCTTTTAATGTCGCCACAAAAACTCTTTATCCTTATCTTGACTTTAGTTCCACAAGTGCTATTTTTTTAAAGACAAATTGCCTTATTGTTTACTTGACTTTCATTATATGAAAGATCAAATTTGATAACATTTTAGTTTTAATGTGTATTATATATATATATATATATATATATATATATATATATATATATATATCTTTTGTGAAAAAATATCGTAATGAACAAATGACAACACAACTTGACTTTCACTTGTTCTCTCTGTTGTCGTATCTGTATGGGTCAAAATCTGTTTAGGCCGAGATAATACTAAAGGAAGAGTTTCTAAATCGTCACTTGTCAAGATGGTCCAGGAAGCAGCAGAGTCTGTGGTCAAAGAGTCGACCGGAGTCGTAATCGTGGCGTCTACAAGGATCAAGGTCGAGGTCGAGTAACGTTGACAGAGCTGTAACAACTAGTTTTCAAGATACGATACTAAAGGAAATATTCTAATTGATATTCTCTACACTTGTACTATTAGGATTTCCTAGAAATAGGTCCCATCTAAATAGAAAAAGAGAGAATGATATGGGACACGTGAGATTCATTGTAAAGAATAGGCTTTGACTAAAAGGTTCGGCTCTCACTGGCTAGCATACATACATCGCCTTTTTCTCTAAGATTCTTGTTGATACTTTTCCATCATATCCAAGAATAACTTGAATATTCAAGAATCTTTCTATCATTCACTGTTAGGAGGAAGATTCATTTATTCTATCCTTTATTGGGTGAACCATTCTGCTTATTTACTTAAATGTGTTGTTCATTATTATTGAATGATACATTATTGCTCCTGATTTCTAGAATACTTATTATACGATAATTCTATTGTTCGACCAGATCTATACAATAGTTATTACTTCTTTCAAAATTCCATCTAAGAATATTATTAATAGCTAAGATTAACCCGTATTCACATAAATTTAATTATTTGAATCAAAACTTATACTTTTTCGTCAAACAATATCGAATATACTTTATGTATATAGTAAATATTGAATTTCTTTCTTTATTTATTTATATTTTGAATCCACGTCGCAAGCTTAACTTGACGTGTGATATTTTCCCATTATCTTTTGATGTTAGACGACGTCAAGTGGTCTAGGCAATGACAGTTACCAGTCATAGGTACACCTGGTACAGTACCTATACATACTGATAGTATAAAAATAACTTCTGCAATCAATATATTTTAATTTGTTGTAGCATATAACTGATCTTATTATTTGTCACGACTCCGGTATGCCCTCCGTGAACCATCGTGACGGTACCTAGTCTCTACAACTAAGTAAGCCTAAATTGCGGAAGATAACAAAACTTGCGGAAAATAAAACGATTTAAGAACAAAAATAAAGCAATAATAGTGTTAAATGTGCCACTCGGCACACACTATATATATATAAGTCTCAAAACCAATATCCAATCCAAGACCTGGAAACCCACGAATCACAAGCTAAGACAGAGAAATACGACATAGCTCTAACTCCGGAGTTTTGTCTAATAAGAACAGAAAGTACATAAGGGATAAAATATTAAAGCAGGAATGGAAAGGGACTCCTCGGTCTGCGGACGCGGCAGATGTACCTCGAAGTCTCTAAGTAGTCGCCCCCTCAAGGATGATAAGCCTGAGAAGAAGTACTTGGATCTGCACATGCGCCGAAGAGGCATGAGTACATTACAGCGGTACTCAGTAAGTGCCAAGTCTAACCTCGGTCGGGTAGTAACGAGGAAGGTCAGGGCCCTACTGAGGTAAATAATAATAATAGTGACAGGTTAAGATAAACAATATAATTGAGAATCTACAGTAAGAGTCTATACATGATAATAAGAGTACAATAACGGAAACAGAATATACAGACAAATCATCAGGTAACACCACCCACAACAGGGATAATAATTAGGGATCTCTTGGTATCCCGAGGATCTCTTGGTATCCTCAATATATATACACTAGGGATCTCTTGGTATTATCAATATATATCGGAGATCTCTTAGTATCCTCAATGTATGATAGGGGTCTCTTGGTATCCCGAGGATCTCTTGGTATCCCGAGGATCTCTTGATATCCTCAATATACGTGTCAGGGATCTCTTAGTATCCCAATGATGTCTTGGTATCCTCAATGTATGATAGGGATCTCGTGGTATCATGTGGATCTCTTGGTATCCTCAATATATGTGCTAGGGATTTCTTGGTATCCCGCACCTCAGTCCAAATCATAAATACATACAGGGGATCTCCCGGGATGCCGTCTCGTAGTCCCAAATTAATCACACATAAGCAATATAAGGATACTCAATTAAATGTTAAATACGTATCAGGTAAACAGTTAATTCTAGTCCAACATGCTTCATGTAATGCAATTAAGGCAGTTTAAGCAAAGAGGCAATTAAGTCAACTAAACATGCTTTTCTAAACTAACAACAGGCTAAATTCGCAAGTAGAATAAACAGGAAGGAAAGGAACTCAGCTTAAATACTAAAAATAAAATTGGGGTTTTCAACAATTAGCTAAAGTGCGCGCTCGTCACCTCATGTACAAGGCATTTCAATTATCAACCATCATATCCTAAGGGGAAGGTCCCCCACACAAGGTTAGACAAGCTACTTACCTCGAACCGGCTTAAAATCAACTAGAAACCACGTTCTTGCCACGATTATCCGACTACAAATGGCCCAAATCTATTCAATTCCATTTCATAAAGTAAATAATACTTTAAGAAGTTGATTCTAAAATTAAATTCTAAGCTAATATGCGAAATTATATAAAATAACCAAAACGCCCCTTGGGCCCACATCTCGGAATCAAGTGAAATTTATATTTTCAGAATCCTCACACCCACACGAGTATATTCATACAAAAATCCCTCAAACCGCATGACAAAACCCCAATCAAACTCAATCTCTAAGTCTAAGAATTTTTCCCCCAATTTCTACCAAAATTTCGAAATTAAAGGATGAATTTAAGTGAAGATTCATGAAATTTAGTCTAAACCGACTAAGAATCACTTACCCAAGTCGCCCAGGTAAAAATCCCCTCAACAATCGTGATCTCTCGAGCTCCCAAGTCCAAAATGTGAGTTATGGTCTAAACCCTCGATTTTGGGTTTTAAATTCTCTGCCCCGATGTTGTTCATTGCGATCGCAAAGAGTAAAAGTGAAAGGCTCCAGAAATAGCCTACGCGATCGCGACACAAAGAATGCGATCGCAGAAGAGGAAAAGTGAAGGGTCCTCGAACTGGCCTATGCGAACGCAATAGAAGGCTTGCGATCGTAGAAGAGGACAAGGCCAGCTTATGTGTTTGCGGTCGAAGCCACGCGAAGAGTAAAAGGGCAATAAACCACCAACTCCCATTTCTACTATGCAAACGCGGAAGAGTAATTGGGAACGCGAAGGAGGAAGAGTCTGACTTCCGCGATCGCGAGTATAGAAATATGATCGCGAAGAACAACTTAGCCCCCCCCCCCCAGAGAATGGACTATGCGATCGCGGAGGGAAGGCTGCGATCGTAGAGAAGAAAACCAGATTCCAGCAGTTCAGCAATTCAACAAGTTCCAAAAATGATCCGTTGAGCATCCGAAACACACCCGAGGCCACTGGTGTCACGCCTCTTTTGTTACCTACACCCCCGGAAGAGGTATAATAAAGGGAGTTTTTCTATTTAAAGGACAATCGAAACGAGATTTATTATTAAAAGATTCAGAGTCGCCACTTGGGATATTTATGGTGTCCCAAGTCATCGGTTTCAAATCCCGAATCGAGGAAAGGGTTGACTCTGTATTACAGTCTGCGAACCAGAAATCCGAGTAAGGAATTTTGTTAACCCGGGAGAAGGTGTTAGGCATTCCCGAGTTTCGTGATTCTAGCACAGTCGCTCAACTGTTATATTCGGCTTAATTATCTCATTTTTAAAATAATTATGAACCTATGTGCAAATTTAGTTTTTGACCACTTTTATTTAATTATTATATTTTAAGAAAATTTGCAACGCTATTTAAAATATGTTTCGGGCCTCATCACATAAATGCACCTGTGGCCCATGACACATTTTATCTAACATTGAGATTTGAATTTGGGTCCCATAAAAGGGCACCCGAGTTCAAGAAGGTAAATTATTAAAATGACACGGCTAAAGCAACTATGTATTTGCAACTTTGCGAGGGCCATGAAAATTCACTAAATGACACGCCTCGATTTCTAAGAGTAAACATGATTAATAAAATGAGGGCCATGCAATTATCATTTTGTTCGGCACGTCCCCCCTCAATTTCATTAAAGGAAAAGCATCCAAATTAAGTGAACTACAAATATCCATATTTAACTAATTAAGCTATAAGAAAGTAAAATTGATACTAATCCCGTATTAGACCGTGAAGTCGGCGATTTCCTTAGTCTTGTGACCATGTCCTGTTACAATACTAACCACGTCCTATAGCTAAGTGACATCCAATTTATAGTAGTTTCCAATTCAGGCTTCACGTATAACGCATTCCAACATGAGATAACCTTACTGATTTTAATCTTGCGAGTTGGCAGACTTCCATATTTGGCATAACTATGCGCGACCTTGATGTAAACTAAACTAGGGGACAATAGTTATTCCCTTTTGCACATAGATCTTTTGCTATTACATCTATCTACTTTAACAAAAACAACAACACAAGTAGAATAAAAATGAATAAGCTTAAAATCACTTAAAGAGCAAAATAAGAATTCATACCTATGTTACCAAATGCTCTTAAACTACCAGGAAGTCATTCAATTAAAAAATTTAAGAAGCAAAATAATGCCAAGATTGATTCCTCATTTTTAAACTTCTAAATCATAACTCAACTTCACCATAACATCTAAACTTCACCTATTAACAATTCAACTTCACCTTAACATGGATTTTACACTGACTACTTGACAACTTGAACTCAAACATGCTTTTCTCAACAATAATGAATAAAGAAGCTAGTATGTTATACAAACATAGTCTGATTTTCAATTATAACCATCTTTCGACTAACACACTAGTCAAATTTCACAGTTACATAACGATCATGAAATTCAAGGGACAAGAGGTACAGTTTACAAATAATTTCATATCTTATGCCATCTTCTACTCATTCTTCAGTTTATACATCAAGTGATACCCAAAGAGGGTTGAGACATACCTGGAACAGGAAAAAAAAAAGATGAATAAAAGTGAGGTCAGCAATCTGCAGTAGCAAGGGCAAGAACCAGCAACAATGACCTCCCAGGATGACCCAAATTAAGCTAGAAGAGATTCAAATCAACATAAACTTTGCTCAAAATCTCTAAACCAACTCTTAAGATCTCCAAATTTGAATTGTTTTACCCGAAACAAACCAGAAATTCCTCCAGGAATTGGAAAGTGAAAGAACCTTCGGAAAATTCAATAAAACAGTACAAGCAATTGTATTTTCAGAATCTTTCCTGTTAACTCTCTCAAGCTCTATGTGTTCGGTTCTCTCTTAAACTCTCAGGATTTTCTTCTATTTTTAGTGTTCTTAGAGTGTCCTGGATTGCTATATCTTAAAAGCTGTTACATTTTTTTAGAGTGTTTTTTTTTCTCTGTGTGTGTATTTTTTAGAATGTATATCTGTCCAGCCCTCTTAAACTCTCTATCTGTTTTTATAAGTTTTTCAAACCTCTTTTTATCCAAATTTTCAGGCACCTAGTGGACAATTAACTATTCTATGACAGCCCTTAAAACCAGCAAGTGTAGTCTCCACTATTAGTTGTCTTTTAACTTTTCAATCTCACTTAGAAATGTCCCTCTTTTGTTCATTAATGCCCTACTTATTAATTAGCAGACCTTATTTAATTATTCAAGTACCCTAATTCTCAAACTACCCCCTGAAACCTTTGTGAATTACCCCTGAGAAACTAGGCAGAATCCGGGTCCAATTGGCCCAAATCTGGAAACCCTTAGGTAACCAAAACCAAACTCGACCTATAGGGATACACTTCAAAACCAAAACACAATCAAATCAAGTACTGAATTGAAATGAGACAAGCGGAAACAGAAGTAATTCGGGCCATTATTTTTTACTACTCTAGTAATGCCACTAAACGCTTAACGAAATTGAAATCAACTTACTATCAGATAATTGATACTAAAAAAAGAAAACTAACATGTATGCCAAGAAAAATTATAAAACTGGTGAAACAAAAGACTTTAAAAGAAAATGGTGAAATAGATGATGATGCGAGGTAATAATCAAAAAGAAAAGTAAAGAAAATTTTAAGAGAAAAGAAACTGAAAGGAAATACCCGTGTGCTCCGAATGTATTTGAAATTCTTGAAAAACTTCTTCGATTTTGACCTTATTAGACCTTAATCTTGTGTTTCCTGTGTGAAAACACACGACTAAGGTCAAATAATCCAAAATCCTCATAGGCCGTTGAATTTTAGGGCTTGTTCTCTGATTCCAAATTCGAACGGTTTGAGGGGAATTTGGTGGAAACTGATACGGGATTTGGGGTAAGTGATAAATTGGCATTTTACCAACTTATCTTGCCTTTAAACCTATAATTTTGCTATGTATGAGTTATAAAATCTTGTAATTAATATCAATTACTTCTATTTTACAGGGTGAATGTGATTTAGAAGTAATGGTGAAAAAACCAAGTGAAAACAAGACAAAAAGGAGCTAAAATGGACAAAATAATCTGCCCAGTGAAATGCTCTTCGCGAACGCGAAAAAGAGCACGCGAACGCGATGAACCAGTAGCCAAACCTACGCGAACGCGTAGGACAAAACGCGAACGCGAAGCTGTACAGAGTAATACTACGCGAACGCGTAGAATACACGCGAACGCGATTTAGGGCACCAGAAACCTTCGCGAACGCGAAGGTATTTACGCGAACGCGCTGAGCAGAAATAGGTTGCCTTCGCGAACGCGAATCTAGACTCGCGAACGCGATGAAGAAATCAGGCGTGAAAATTGGGCAGTTCTTGAATTTCACATTTTTTATCCCAAATCCATTAATACCCAAATCAGCTCATTTGTAAAGGATATTTGGCTTATTTTCAGTCCTCATAGACTAGAGAGAACATTTTTGGAAGCTAGGGTTTTGCACACACACACTTGGGTCTTGAAGATTGAAGCTCTTGGTTGGGAATTTCTTACCCATTATTGTTGCTTTCCTCATTTTCTTGCTTTGTATTGAATATTTAAGTGTGTAGTATTTATTTCCAACACTTGAATCTTGTTTATGGGAATATTCACATTTAAAGTGTGGATTAAATACCTTGTTGTGCTTATGTATTGAATGAATTTTATATATCTATGAAGTAAGTTAATGTTACTTTAATTATTCTTGTTCTTTAATGTTTCCAAAGGGATTAGCTAACCCTAGGACTCGCCCATTAACTCCGAATTGATTTTGGGAAAAATAGTTTGGGGTTGGGAAAGATTAATTAACAAGAACTTGAGGCGTTAACCCTCATTTTATAGATTCTACCTAGGGATAGGATTGAACTACTTGTAGCCATTCCGGGTGTGCTTAATCTTCTAATTGTTTTAGGGATAATTTAATTAGCAAGTCTTGTTAGTCTTCGGAGGAAGCTAATTAAGAATTATTATCCGTGGCTAATTAACATAAACTCGCTCATATTTATAAAATCGTGAAATACATTGGATCGTTAATTGAGTGTAATTCCCGATGCAACCATACGTATAGCCATTGATCATTTTACTTGCTTTCTAGGTTAGTTTACATTTCCGCATTTAGATATAAAACATTTTCCAATCAAAATTCTTAGTGTTTGGCTTTGCGCAACTAGCGATAATTTTCTTACATGCCTAATCGCCTGCACATTGTTCTCTGTGGGATTCGACCCCGACTCATAGTTGGGTAAATTATATTGTTGTGACCGTATCTATTGCTTTTTAGTAGTGGATTTGGATGTCACCAAAATTGGCGCCGTTGTCGGGGACCTTTTCCGCCCATTTCTTCTGCTTAAATACTTCCTAATACATTGTTTTAAGTGTTTGTATGATATTTTAACATTGTTGGTCGATTTTGTAGGTACTTTGGATTTACAATGGAACCGGAACATCATGAAATTCCACAAGAACATGTTTTCGGACCTGGTCAAGAGGAAGCTTTCGATCATGAGCGGTTTTTATCTGCGGCATGTGAGCGGAAATATGATGAACTTTTGTCCAAAACCATTGTGCGGGAAAGAGGAATCAGTTTAGAAAAAGTTGAGGAGAAAATTCCTGACTTTTATGCACGCTTGATGGAGAGCAGATGGATGTGTTTTGCTGGGCCACCAATCAATGCCAACCACACAATTGTTTTGGAATTCTATGCAAATGCCATACGGACTGACTTCCAGGGTGTATTGGTGACTACTGTGCGGGGCGTACAGGTTCATTTCAGCTCTCAGATTATCAATGATGTTTATGGCATCCCCAATGCTGACAACGAGGCTTACAAAGAAAGAGCAAGAGCAGGGGGCAACCAATGGCTGACAGATAAGCTGCATGGCGGGGTCACTCCAAAGTGGCTAACATTGCATAAGAGAGTGGATTCTCGTGACTTCACCGCGGAAGCAAAGACATGGCTTTCCATCATTTGTTCCAGAGTGTCACCTTCTACAAATGACACCGATGTAATAACGGACAGGGCACTCATGATTGCCGCTCTCATGGATGGATTGCCTGTTAATGTGGGGGAGCATATTGTCCGAGAGATTGAGGAAGCTGCTAATGGGAGGTCTAAGAGCATGTTCTTTCCCTCTTTGATCACCAGACTGTGCTACGATGCAGGGGTGTTTAAACGCCCCAATGACGTTGAGAAAGGTCCTGGCAAGCCAATGATCCATCCCATACTGAAAAGGGGACCAAGTGAAAAGCAGAAAAAGAGGCGCATAGATGTAGCCTCCCCTTCATTCGGGCAGTTCACAGAGACCACTACTGATCCCGCCGGATCCTTTAACCCTATGGGACCCTCCAGTCTGGGCCTCACACTATGCGCCATTTGTCTAGCTAGATTTATGGGGTTGATGCACATGTTAGGCAGCTCATAGCTGGCCTTCCCACTGGCCCACCTGGGGCCATCACATCTACTGGAGCTGAAGCCCCACCATCCATGGCAGATATAGTCAAGAAGCAAAAAGATATCACGACCCAGATAGAGGCCATGAACACTAGGCTGGAAAACATGAGCCGCAGGCAAGGTAAGATAGAAAAGAGGCAAAGAAAATTCAAGGAGCACGAGAAGAAGAAAAGTAAGATGCTTTCCAAGATGATGCAGAAGTTGAGTACACTTTGTGGTTCACAGGACTCGGATGATGATGATGATAATGCAGACTTGGAGCTGAAATTTCCCACCAAATCCAGTTCTGACTGATGCAGTATTCAGGGAGCACTCTCTACCATTTTACTTTATCATTTTTAGTTGCATTGGGGACATTGCAATATCTTTAGTTGGGGGTGGCTTCTTGTATAACTGTTCTTATTGTATAATTGTGGATAATTGTGGGGGATGACAGATTGGTACTATGATTATTTTTATTTTGTTGTTAGTATATTTTCATGTTTGTTGTTAGTATATTTTCATGTGATGTGTTATATTAGTATGTTTATTAACTCCTAAATTTTTTTTTTTTGTCGACTTTTCCCGATGATGGATAGATTGACAACTTTCTTAAGGGAATTAGTCTTGTAGTTAGGATTAGCTTTTGTTAAATTAGGAAAATAAATGGTTTGAGTTGGGGTTGGTGCCCATTGACCAAGTTGTGGCTTGCTTGGTACCAACATAATTTAAACCTTGGCATATTAATTTGTGTTTGTTGAAAAAGAAAACAATTGAAGTAAAAAATGTCATGACCTTTTAGACTCAATTTTTGGCTCTTTAATTCACTAAATAGCTTTCTTTAGGCTATAGGTAACCTCTTTGCGTCATTTGTTCTAATTGGATTTTGGATTTGTATTCCACTTGAGTTTTCATGTGCCATGTGTGGTGAGATTTATTTGTGAGTTCTTTTGTAGTACTTGTGGTCTAGAACTTGCCCGGAATGTGCTTTAAGGCGAAATTATAGACTAACTTGGTTTGAAAAGTGATATTAGGCCTTCCTTGGACCGCTAGTATACCTTAAATTTCCTATCCTTAAATATTTTCCCTAGTCAACCCATTTTGAGCCTTTAACCTTATTCTTTGGCAACCATATTACAAGCTTAAATCCTTTGTTCTTAATTGATCTAGCTTTTGAAACCCTACCTCCCTAAGTACTTTGAAAGTGTAAATATAGGCTAAAAGCCTAAGTTTGGGGGTTGAAGGTTGGAAAAGTTGTGAGATGGAAGTTGTTTGAAAAGGTGGAAGGTAGAAAAAAAAAATATATGAAGTCTTCCTTGACTTAGAAAAAAAAAATTGTAAATAGAATAAAGTGATAAAAATTCGTGAATAAAGGGAAGATTAGGTGTGGAATGAAAAGTGAAGAAAGGATGGAAAATGATTTTGAAGGAAGGGGACTTTTATTGTAAATATTGTAGTGCTTTGGGAGGTTTTTGAGTCACTTGAACCAAAATTTTGCCTTACCTTAACCAAAAGCCTAAATTACAACCCTTTAAGTCCTAATTGATTTTGAACCAAGTTGTCTACATTAGTGGAGGAATACATGAAGGGCAAGCCTATGGTACTACTTGTATGCATTTGAACATCTTTTTGAGAGAGAGTTAATTCTTTCCATTTGATATCCCATTTTGTTTTGAAATTAAGATTTATGAGTGTGGGATCCTCTCTTAAATGTGAGGGCACATGAGATTTGAGTTGTGAATTTAATCCCTTTTTCAATTGGAAAGAATGACCAAAGGAAGTTGATTGTGATAGAGAGGCAAATTTTGAAGCTTTAGTGTCATGACTTGATTGCTACTTTAATTTGCATTAGTGTTTGAGCACTTGAAGTATAATGAAGTTTATGTGAAATGCTTGATAATTCATATGTCTTGGAGTAATTGTTGGTACCAATCGAAGTCATGCATTTGTGCTTAAAATAGACTTTCTTTTTGGCTTGGCATGATGTAGATATATTGTTGACTTAACCACTTGGGAAGAGATTTTGTTGCTTTCGTTGCTTGAGGACAAGCAATAGTTCAAGTTTGGGGGTGTGATAAGTTGGCATTTTACCAACTTATCTTGCCTTTAAACCTATACTTTTGCTATATTTGAGTTATAAAATCCTGTAATTAATGTCAATTACTTCTATTTTACAGGGTGAATGTGATTTAGAAGTAAGGGTGAAGAAACCAAGTGAAAACAAGACAAAAAGGAGCTAAAATGGACAAAATAATCTGCCTAGTGAAATGCTCTTCGCGAACGCAAAAAAGAGCACGCGAACGCAATGAACCAGTAGCCAAACCTACGCGAACGCGAAGCTGTTCAGAGTAATACTACGCGAACACGTAGGATACACGCGAACGTGATGTAGGGCACCAGAAACCTTCACGAACGCGAAGGTATTTACGCGAATGCGCTGAGCAGAAATAGGTTGCCTTCGCGAACGCGATGAAGAAATAAGGCGTGAAAACTGGGCAGTTTTGGAATTTCACATTTTTTACCCCAAATCCATTAATACCCAATTCAGCTCATTTGTAAAGGATATTTGGCTTATTTTCAGTCCTCATAGACTAGAGAGAACATTTTTGGAAGTTAGGGTTTTGCACACACACACTTGGGTCTTGAAGATTGAAGCTCTTGGTTAGGAATTTCTTACCCATTATTGTTGCTTTCCTCATTTCCTTGCTTTGTATTGAATATTTAAGTATGTAGTATTTATTTCCAACACTTGAATCTTGTTTATGGGAATATTCACATTTAAAGTGTGGATTAAATACCTTGTTGTGCTTATGTATTGAATGATTTTTATATATCTATGAAGTGAGTTATTGTTACTTTAATTATTCTTGTTCTTTAATGTTTCCAAAGGGATACACTAACCCTAGGACTCGCCCATTAACTCCGAATTGATTTTTGAAAAGATATAGGGATAGGATTGAACTACTTGTAGCCATTCCGGGTGTGCTTAATCTTCTAATTGTTTTAGGGATACTTCAATTAGGAAGTCTTGTTAGTCTTCGAAAGAAGCTAATTAAGAATTATTATCCGTGGCTAATTAACATAAACTCACTCATATTTATAAAATCGTGAAATACATTGGATCGCTACTTGAGTGCAATTCCCAATGCAACCATACGTATAGCCATTGATCATTTTACTTGCTTTCTAGGTTAGTTTACATTTCCGCATTTAGATATAAAACATTTTCCAATCAAAATTCTTAGTGTTTGGCTTTGCGCAACTAGCGATAATTTTCTTACATGCCTAATCACCTACACATTATTCTCTGTGGGATTCGACCCCGACTCATAGTTGGGTAGATTATATTGCTGCGACCGTGTCTATTGCTTTTTAGTAGTGAATTTGAATGTCACCATTAAGGGAGGCACGGTGGTCATTGGGTGTTAGTTTGGGAAGGTTTGAGGCGGCGGCGCCACCGGGGAATATGAGGGCGGCGGTAGGGTTCGTCCCTTCAAATCAAGATTCAAAGGGTTCTTATGGTATTCGAGGGAAGGGGCTTGAGGGGTTGGGATGAGGAGAGGGAGGGGAATCGATGGTGTTTGTCACACCTCCTTTTTCCGCTACTGCACCCCGAAGGGCGTAGTAAAGGTAGTTTTTCCAGTTAAAGGACAATCGAAACGGATTTTTTATTAAGAGTTGGAGTCGCCACTTGAGAGATTTATGGTGTCCCAAGTCACCGGTTTGAATCCCGAATCGAGGAAAAAGTTGACTCCGTTTTACAATCTACGAACCAGAAATCCGAATAAGGAATTTTGTTAACCCGGGAGAAGGTGTTAGGCATTCCCGAGTTCCGTGGTTCTAGCACGGTCGCTCAACTATTATATTCGGCTTAAATGATCTGATTTTTATACATGATGAACTTATGTGCAAATTTTAACTTTTTACCGCTTTTATTATTATTATTATTTTTAATGAGAATTGCAACGTCGTGAAAATGCGTCTCGAACCACATCACATCAATGTACCAGTGGTTATTGACACAATTCGACTCCATTGAGATTTGGATTTGAGTCACATAAATGTGCACCGGAGTTTAGGGAGGTAATGTTATTAAAATACGCGCCTAAAGAGAATAACGCATTATTATTTTGGGGAAGGCCGTGAGATTCGCTAAACAGGTCGTCCCGAAATCTAAGTATTTTAATATATACATTCATGAGGGCCCCGCAGTTCGCATTTTATTTGGCGAGGCTCGTCTCATTTTTTATTTAAGGATATCCTAAAGTGACTATGATTTTTCTATTTATTTGTCTCTAAAAAATAAAGAAAAAAACCCTAATCAATTAATGTTATAAAATCGGGCTCCGAGTTCAAGTCCGAGCCCAAACAAAAGGAAGGACCTTTTAATTTGAACCCGCTGCCTAACTCAAGGCCCAAATTTATACTATGTTAAACTATACATTGAAATCTTTAAAACAGGCCCAATCGCAACATGGACCCAGGCCCCAACTGAATATGCAAATCCAACTTGGGCCTGGGTTGTTCATTTTAGTCTATGCCGAGTGGGATGGCTGTCGAACCTCAGTAACACTTCAGTTCCCGTAAAACAAAATGTCTGTTGAAGTTATTTCATGTTACTTTATGCGAAATGGTAATGCGTGATGTGATTCCAATATTAACTAGCATACCACTAACTAAATGGGAGCATCTGCTTCAACAAACCTTTCAATAAAAATGAACATTTGTTTTTCTGATTTTTTCCTTATCTCAGTATCTCCTATCAACTGGATTGAAAAGTGATTAGGGAAAGGCCACAACTAATGAAGCGACTAATTGCTATATTCACAAAAATAGTTTGGATAATTCGTTATTAGATATGAAAATAGCTACTTTGAACTCACTGCTTTTGTCTAACAATTAGTAATACAAACTTTAGATTTTAATATAGATCAAGCTAACATCAATGATTGTAGAGTTCCACATGCTCATAAGAAAACATCAATTCAGTTTAGCAGTCCCTAAGTAAAAGACAGTCTAAAGTTTATACATATCAAGGCAAAGCTTTACTATACTAACTAACTATATCCAATATTTATTTAACTACACAAGTATATAATATTTCAGCAGGCAAACTTCAGGATCCAAAGAGTAAGCAATTTTATTCTAGTTTCGAGCTCAGAGTTACAACAAACTGAATGTGTACCTGGAGATTGAATTACAACAAGAGAAAGGAGAGGTCAGCAGCAGCAATATAACATCAGTACCACAGCAAAACAACAGCAGATCACTAGCAACAATGGAGCAGTTAAAAGAATAGCTAGGACAGTACTAGATCGACCAGAATACAACCCAGGAACAAATAAAAAGATAGCTTGACCCACAGCAGACTTTACTGATCTTGATTTAAACCAGAAATAGAATAGCAAGCTACTGGACCACTTCAACAGACCAAACCTCAACCAAAACTGACTTAATTAGACCCCCAAACTCTTCAAAATCAAACCAGAACAAATCTGAATCTCAATGAAACAGTAACAACCTCAAAAACTGAATGCGTAGACTTCTTTTACTTTTAAATTGATTCTCAACAACCAGCCAAGAACTCTTCAAAATGTTGTCTAAAGACTGACCAAACTCTCAAGTTTTTTTTTCAAGTTTTCAAAAATGCTCTTTTGAAACTGGTTTTCAGACTGATTTTCAGATTAAAAGCTTGAAGAAAATGCTCTCTCAAACTGAATATATTTCAAAGCTTTTTTTTCTCAAAATGATCTCCAGAATCTTTTTTTTTATCTCCCCCTTTTGCTGTACTGATTTCCAGCCCTTAAATAGGCATCCAGTTAGTGCTACCTTTACAAATCCACCATCCAATTATCTTTCCATTGTTAATCAACCATTATACTAGTGCCCTTTTATTTTATTCTTTAGTGCCCATTTTTAGTCCTTACAATCAGCAGTAAGTGCAATTTCCACTAAGGAATATTCTCACTTAGTTTATTAGCAGCCTTTAATTATTTTTACCAACCTATGGTTAAAACTAACCAATTTCCCCCCCCCCCCTCCCCGATCAAACCCTGAAATCCCCTGAAACTAACCCTGTGATTTACTCTACCCCTGGTTTTTCCCCTCATCAGCTATAACCAATTCTCCTAAAATTGGACTAATTAATCAATCCAACTAACCATGAAATTAAAACACATTATCAGCAACAATCAAGGATTAATTAATCGAAACCAAACACAAAATCAAAACTAAAAAATCAAAATCAAAATCAAAACAGAATGCAGGCCACATCTGAAGGGTTCAGGACTTTAAAACTATTCCTAAGATTGAATAATAACACATAAAGGATAAACTAAAATTAATCAAACAGTTAATAATTTTGATTAACAACCAATTCATATTTTAACTAATTTGTTTCCAGAAAGAAAGAAAAAGAGAAGAAGTAGAAGGAAATAAATATTAAAAACAACAGAAAAATAAAATCGAACTTACCTCAAAACTAAATGGACAGTGTTCTTGACTTAAACTCTATGATTCCCTGATTTGTGGCTGGAATAAACTTCAATTGTGTGTTCTCAATTGAGAACACACAATTGAAGTTAATTCTAGCCCCAAAACCTTTAAAACTCGCAGATTGCAATTTTGGTTCGAACTTTGACCTAATATTCAAACAATTCGGGAGGGATTCGAGGGAAGCTATTGGTGGATTAGGGGTGAGGGGGTCAAGGAGGTCATAGGGTGTTAGTTTGGGACTGATTGGAGACGGCGCCGCCACCCAGGAATTTTGTGGCGGCGCTAGGGTTCTTGGCCTTAAATCAATATTCGACAAGTTCTGGGGTGATTCGAAAGATAAGGAGCGGGGATTCAGAAAGAGGAGGGCGAGGGGGACCTGGGGTGTAAATTTGGTGGCCATCGGAGGTGATGCCACCGGACTCGGCGGAGGGACTGACGGTTTTTTGGATATTCGAATGGCTGGGCTAGGATTCAAGGGAAGCTGAAGGTGGAATGGAGATGGGGAGGTTGAGGTGAAGAGGTGGTGTAAATATGGGGCTATTTGGCCGTCGACCGCCGCCGTAGGCGATTTCCGACGGGCGGTCGACGGTGGTGTGAGGCGGAGGGTTATTGGGTTGTCTCTGAATGTTAGAGACGAAGGGGGGTTTGGCTTAGGGGGTGTGGAGATTTGAGTATATTATATTACTCAATTAATTTGGACCGTGGGATGATATGAAAGCGACGACATAGATCAATTCATTTAGCAAAACGGGGTCATTTGATGGTTAAAGGAGACCGAGTATGGGAGACGGTTCGGGTTGGTTAGACGGGTATGGGTTGATGGGCGATGGAATGAGCCGTTGGATCAATTTAATCCAATGGCTTGGATCAAATGGAACCAAACGACGTCGTTTGGTGGGGTGTAGAGACGGGTTAGATTGGGGACGGGCCTGGGCCAGTTTTGGGTGTGTATTTGGCTGATTTTTTGGTTTGGGCTGGGGATTTGGCCCAAATTTGACTCCTTCTTTCTTTATTTACTTCCAAACTATTTTTATGTTTTCTTTTCTTCAATTTTCTTTCTAATTAATTTCAAATTTAAACTAAAAATCCTAATGCAAATTATAAAACCCCAATTAACTCACAAATACTAATTAATGCTTAATAATAATTATCACACATAATAAAATAACAAATTAAAATAAAATCACACAATTTTGACATTAAACACTAAAATGCGAAGTACATTATTTTTGTGAGTTTTTTCATTTTTGTAAAACATCTTACTTAATTAATCCTAATTGTAAAAAATTAAATCCTAAATGCATATTTTTATATTTTTATTAATTTAACAAATAAACACGCAAACGCAAACAATAAAAGAAAAATAACACAAAATCCACAAAAATTGCAAACAACACAAAATTATTTTATTTTGAATTTTATGGGAGTAATTCTCATATAGGGCAAAAATCACGTGCTCACAGTGTTAATTTGGTGGCGATTGGAGGTTGTATGCCGTCGTGGGCGATTTCCAGCGGGCGGCAGCGGAAGGTTTGGTCTCTAAAGGTTTATAGACGAAGAGGTAGGGGTGTTCTGAGGGAGGGGCTGGGTCAGGTTGGAGGGTTATATACTGGGTAGAAGATTGAATCTAAGTCGTTCATTCAATCGAGATCAACGGCTTGGATCGAGTGGCTTAACAAAACGGTGTCGTTAAGATACCCTTGAGACCGGGTTGGTCTCTGATGGAACGGGTCGGGGCTGACTACGGGTTAGGGCGAAGGATTTTGATCATTAGATCAAATTGATCCAATGGCTTGGTTCAATTGACACTAAACGATACCGTTTGACTGGTCATGGAGATGGACCAGGTAAGGGATGGTGCTGGACCGGTTTTTAGCGGGTTTGGGCTTGGGGAGTTTTGGCCCAATTCCAATTTCCTCCAATTCTTTTCCTTTTCTTTTTATTTTCTAAAAATTCTAATTAAAATAAAATACAAACCTAAATTAATCCTTGTCCAAATTATCCTAAAATACTAATTAGCTCTAAGAAGTAATTATCCCAAAATAATTAAATATCAAATTTTAAAAAATCATACAATTTTAACATTAAACACTAAAATGCGAAGTACGTTATTTTTTGTGATTTTTTATTTTTTTAAAACAATTAATTTACTACTTAACTCAAGAATTGTAAAATTAAATCCTAAGAATGAAAATGCAACCAATTATATATATATTTTTGTATTTTTTTATTTATTTAAACAAGTAAACATGTAAGGACAAATGCAAATAATGACAGAAAATTCCACGAAAATTCACAAAATTGCACACAATAAAATAGATAATTTTTGGTTTTGATTTTGTAGGAGTAATTCATGTGAGGCAAAAATCATGTGCTGACAACTGCCCCTCTTTGCCCGTAAACGCGAAGAGTTTTCGTGCAAAGACAAAGTGAGCGGATACGAGCGATTTTTGCCCGTTTGAATACTCCGTGTGAAGCATTTTTTGAAAGATTTGACCGAACCTCTGCTTCAAAGGTTTCCTACATATCCTTAGCTGTAAAGGAATCAGGTCAATGTAGTTCGGGAAATTTTTGGTAGCTGGGACTACCATGAAGTTGTGCTTTACTGTTGCCGCTGCTGCTGTTACTTGATGACCCCCTTATTACACCATGCTAAAAGAATAACAAAGAATCTAGATTGAACTATAGCCTACGAATTACAAAGACTTCTCAAACTTGTTCTGCGGCCGTTGTTGCCTTGTCACATTGTATTTCCTTACAACAATCCTTTTGTTGCTGCCTTGCACCAACTTCTTGATTTGAATTTTATTCCTCTGCTCTCTAGACGAATACTTGATTGTTGATCCTTTAAATGTCTTTTCTTGATCATTGTCGTCTTCCTCCTCTATGCGGGCGGGCTCCCGACTTCAAAACTTGAATTGTATTCCTCTGTTATACTAGGCGGGCTCCCGATTACTTGATCTCGAATGCATTCCTCTGTTCTCCAGACGGGTTCCTGACTTCTTGATCTTAAAGGTATGCCTCTGTTCTCCAGGCGGGCTCCTAACTATAAAACTTAAAAAGTACGCCTTCGTTCTCCAAGCAGGCTCCTGACTTCAAAAATTAAAAAAGTACGCCTCTGTTCTCCAGGCGGGCTCCTGACTTCAAAAATAAAAAAAGGTACACCTTTGTTCTCCAGGCGGGCTCCTGACTTCAACAACAATTGACAAAACAAAGAAACTTTTCTTCCCCAGTTTGGTAGCTGGTGCGTGTCATTTTTAATAAAACTTGAAAACTGAAATTTGAATCATACTTCCTCTATTCTTCAGGCGGGGTCCTGACTACTGAAACTTGAAAGGTACGCCTCTGTTCTCCAGGCGGGCTCCTGACTTCAAAATTTTAATCGTATGCCTCCGTTCTCCAGGTAGGCTCCTGACATCAAAACTTGAATCGTATGCCTCCGTTCTCCAGGCGGGCTCCTAACTTCAAAACTTGAGATGTATGCCTCTGTTCTCCAGGCGGGCTCCTGACTTCAACATTTAAAAGGTACGCCTCTATTCTCCAGACTGGCTCCTGACTTCAAAACTTGAAAAGGTACACCTTTGTTCTCCAGGCGGGCTCCTGACTTCAACAACAATTGACAAAACAAAGAAACTTTTCTGCCCCAGTTTGGTAGCTGGTGCGTGTCATTTTTAAAAAACCTTGAAAACGGAAATTTGAATCATACTCCCTCTGTTCTTCAGGCAGGGTCCTGACTGTTGAAACTTGAAAGGTATGCCTCTGTTCTCTAGGCGGGCTCCTGACTTTAAAATTTTAATCGTATGTGTCACACCTCCTTTTGGCGCAACCGCACCCCGCGAAGGACGTGGTAAAGGGAGTTTTTTCCAATTAAAGGACAATCGAAACGGGATTTATTATTAAGATTTAGAGTCGCCACTTGGGAGATTTATGGTGTCCCAAGTCACCGGTTGAATCCCGAATCGAGGAAAGGTTTGACTCTATTTAACAGTCCGCGAACCAGAAATCCGGATAAGGAATTCTGTTAACC
>MU782994.1:83623-94308 GCA_026770625.1 Nicotiana glauca | reverse complement strand
GTTCTAGCACGGTCGCTCAACTGTCATATTTGGCTTATTTATCTGATTTATAACATGCTTTAACTTATGTGCAAATTTTAACGTTTAACCGCTTTTATTCGAATTATTAAAGAAAATTGAACGTCGTTTAAAACATGTTTTTGGATCACGTCACATGAAATGCACCCGGATCCTCGACACATTTTATTCAACATTTTGAGATTTGGATTTGGGTCGCATGAAATGCACACCCGAATTTAGGAAGGTAAACTTATTAAACGCGCGCCTAAAGAGACTAACGCATTATTATTTTTAGCGAAGACCGTGAAATTCGCTAAGCAGTCCGTCCCGAAAACTAAGTATTTAAATATATTTATAGAGGGCCCCGCAGCTTGTGTATTTTTATTTGGCGAGGCTCGTCTCATTTATTAATTTTAAAAGAATTACAACATCATGGAAATGCATCTCGAACCACGTCACAATCAATGTACCCGTGATTATTGACATATTTCAACTTCGTTGAGATTTGGATTTGGGTCACATAAATGTGCACCCGAGTTTAGAGAGATAACATTATTAAATACGCGCCTAAAGATACTAACGCGTTATTATTTTGGGAAGCCCGTGAAATTCACTAAACGACTCATCCCGAAGTCTAAGTATTTTATATATACATTTATGAGGGCCCCGCAATTTGCGTGTTATTTGGCGAGGCTCGTCTCAATTCTATTTTAAAGGCTTATTTAAACTAAAAGCTCGAACGGCCATAAACTATTTGTTATCTAATATGGCCCACCTATTTAACTAAGAATTACGGATATTCAAATCAAACTAGTTTGAAATTAAGTGCTCATAATTTATTCAACTTTCGAACCACCAAACCGACTAATAACTTGTTCAAATCATTGGAGCCTCTAATTCGACAAACTAGTCCAAGGAACTATTTATAAGCGACATTACGAGAGAAGAAACTTCGGAAAAATGAACAGTCATGTTTCATTACGGAATTTAATAAAATGAACTGATTTTGAAAGCAAACATAAGCTAATGAACCATACATTTCATTCGAATCTTCATTCAGAGGTTCATGGGCAGATTCAACAAAATTTCAACTAAACAAATACACTAACAATTTCAAACAATCATGTACCATATAACTTCATTTCTTCAAAATTTACTACGCAAAACTGAACAAAAGACAAGACAAGAATACGACCTTAAAAGAATAAGTTAGAACCTGGATTGTTTGATGGCTTTAATACTCAATAACGCACAGGACCGCGAACAAGATTTCAAGCGGAAAACCTCGTCGGAAGGACCTCGAATATGCCCGGAAAAGACTGTTAAACGAACCTTTGGACTCCTCATTGTTTTCAACCCTTTTTTCGTTTTTGATGGAGTGACGATGAGTTCACTGGTTTGTGGACAGGTGAGGTGGTCGTGGAGGACGAAGATGCAGCAGCCGGACGGCGTGGTTTGATGACGGAAGGCTGAAAACGGGGCTGTTTCGTTTGGGTGGACGACGGGAAGGAAAGGAGAAGGTTAGCTGTTCGTCGCCATGGAAGAGGTCGTTTGGTGAATATCGTTTGGGCAGTAGCTAGAGGCGTGACTGGCTGAAGGATGGTCGACTGGTTGACGTTGGTTCAGCTGGTCGGAAATGGTGGAGTCGACCAATTCGTGATCGTGTGGTCGACGAAAATGGACTGCTGGCCGTGACTGGCCAGCGACGATGGAGCAGAAATGGCGGAGGTTGAGCTGGTTGGGGACGGCAGGGGTGGTTGATGCTGGTTCACGTGAGGGAGGTGGGTGGTTTTGCTGTTAGGTTTAGGGTTTTTCTGTTGAAGAAGATAATGAACAGTGGTATATTTGTGTTATCCCCCCTTTCAAAATCTGATTCCCTCCCTCTCTGTCTATGCGTATATGTGTATATGTGTATTGTTCAAAAAATGAGAGGGCCTCACGTGGGGGTGTGGCCCAAGAGTGATAGGTCTTTCTCGTGCTCTGTCTGTGTCCCCCACGTGTAGTGGGCTCGGATTATTATGGGCTAGGTCCGAAAATTAGGCCTAAAAACGGGTAGTTTGAAAACTCTTTGTGTTTCCAGCCAAAGAGGGGCAGTTGTAGACATGTCTACAGCTGCCCCTCTTTGGCTGGAAACACAAAGAGTTTTCAGACAAAGATCGACTAGACAGGTATTTTGACTCGACCCTTATTTGGAGAGACTAAAACTAAGGAAAGGAAGAGAATGTGACCGAGCCCTGGTATCTGAGCTGCCTACATATCCTTGGCTATAAAGGAATAAGGCCACGTGTAGTTCGAAAATGAGTGAGACGATGGAGCATACCGAAGTGAAGAGCCGATCGAGGTGGAGAGCCGATCGAGGTCCCGTTCCGTCGAGGTTCCGGTCCGTGGTCCTGCCATTACATCAAAATCAAAATTTGAAAAAGACAAACTAAGCACATCAGCTACTAGTTACAAAGTTCCTATCTATGAGTCTTCTGAAGCTTGATCTCGAGTCTTGAATGGTGCTTCATGCGGACTTTAGATTTGAAACTTAACGCTTGTTAGCTGTAGCCAACTCGTTCTTCTTCAATTTTTCGGACCATGCAGTGCTTGTGACCTCAATTATGTCTTGAACAGACCACATCTTCTCCACTTCTGCACTTTGAATTCATTTTTTCTTTTATTCTTTTCTCTCTTTTTTTTTTCTTTTTCTTTATTGTAACTGACTTTTGTTATCTCAGACTGTTGACTCGCATTCTTGTTGCGAACTTCTGAATTTGGATTTATGCTGGGGATTTTTTATTGTAACCTTTCGCTCTCCTGGCGGGCTATTGACTTCCACACTTGAAATGTAAAAGACTGGAGTGTAAAGACTGAAATGTAAAAGACTGGAGTGTAAAGACTAAAATATAAAGGCTGAAATGTAAAGACTAAAATGTATTCCTCTGTTATACGGGCGGGCTCCCGACTTCGAAATTTGAAATTGAAAGACTGAATGATTGCCATCTTAGGAGAAAAAAATCATCTGACTAAGATTTTGACGCTAGGAGATAATTCATCAGACTAGGTCTAAATTTAATTGATCTCAGGAAAAAGATTCATCAGACTGAGATTTTGATGCGAGGAGATAATTCATCAGACTAGGTCTAAATTTATGATTACTTAAAATGTAAAGACTGAAATGTATTCCTCCGTTATACGGGCGGGCTCCCGGCTTCGAAATTTGAATTTTAAAGACTGAATGATTACCATCTTAGGAGAAAAAAAATCATCTGACTAAGATTTTGACGCTAGGAGATAATTCATCAGACTATTTCTAAATTTATGTGATCTCAGGAGAAAGATTCATTAGACTGAGATTTTGATATCTTAGGAGAAAGATTCATCAGACTAAGATTTTGACGCTAGGAGATAATTCATCAGACTAGGTCCATTTTTGTGATTACTTAAAATGTAAAGATTGAAATATATTCCTTCGTTATATGGGCGGGCTCCCGACTTCGAAATTTAAAATTTAAAGACTAAATGATTACCATCTTAGGAGAAAAATTCATCGGACTGAGATTTTGACGCTAGGAGATAATTCATCAGACTAGGTCTAAATTTATGATTACTTAAAATGTAAAGAGTGAAATATATTCCTCCGTTATACTACGGGCGGGCTCCCGACTTTGAAATTTGAAATTGAAAGACTGAATGATTGCCATCTTAGGAGAAAAATTCATCTGACTAAGATTTTGACGCTAGGAGATAATTCATCAGACTAGGTCTAAATTTATGATTACTTAAAATGTAAAGACTGAAATATATTCATCCGTTATATGGGCGGGCTCCCGACTTCGAAATTTGAAATTTAAAGACTGAATGATTACCATCTTAGGAGAAAAATTCATCTGACTAAGATTTTGACGCTAGGAGATAATTCATCAGACTAGGTCTAAATTTATGTGATCTCAGGAGAAAGATTCATCAGACTGAGATGTTGATATCTTAGGAGAACNTTTGATATCTTAGGAGAAAGATCCATCAGACTAAGATTTTGACGCTAGGAGATAATTCATCAGACTAGGTCCATTTTGTTGTTTTAAAATGTAAAGACTGAAATGTATTCCCTTGTTCTCCAGGTGGGCGCCTGACTACCGAAACTTGAATTGTATTCCCTTGTTTTCCAGGTGAGCGCCTGATTGCTGAACTATAATTTAAAACTTTAATTAAAACTTAAAACAACGCCATTCCGTTCTTCAGGCGGGCACCTGACTTCAACAATAATTTAAAGTAAAATGTCATTCCGTGCTTCAGGTGGGCACCTGACTTCAACAATAATTTAAAGTAAAATGCCATTCCGTTCTTCAGGCGGGCACCTGACTTCAACAATAATTTAAAGTAAAACGCCATTCCATTCTTCAGGCGGGCACCTGACTTCAACGATAATTTAAAACTTCAATTAAAACTTAAAACAACGCCATTCCGTTCTTTAGGCGGGTACCTGACTTCAACAATAATTTAAAAACTCAAATAAACGCCATTCTGTTCTTCAGGTGGGCACCTGACTTCAACAATAATTTAAAGTAAAATGCCATTCCGTTCTTTAGGCGGGCACCTGACCTCAACTATAAATTTTTTTTAAAAATTCAAAATGCAGTTTAAAAGACAACGCCTTTCCGTTCCTTAGGGGGGCACCTGACTTCAATTATAATTTAAAAACTTTAAATGCAGTTTAAAAAAAACAACGCCTTTCCGTTCTTCAGGGGGGCACCTGACTACAATAATTATAAGATAACGCCTCCGTTCTACGGGCGGGCTCCCGACTTCAATAACTTACGTCTGCTTCCCTCAAAAACTTGTGTTGTCTTCCCTCTTATCTGTTGGGGCTAACATTGCTGGGGAATTAATTACTTACCTGTTGGGGATAATACTGGTAGGGGAATCTCCTTTCTTCCCTTTTTTTTTTTCAAAACTACTTTCTTTTATTTTCTCTCAACATTGCTGGGGATAAAGGTGTTATCAGCTGGGGATAACGTTGTTGAGGATAACGCTGCTGGGGAAATTTTATTCCTTCAAAATCGGTGCTTTATTCTTCTGGAAGCTGCTGGGGGTGACACTGGCTTTTGCTCTTTCTGAACACCAGTTTAGTCCCTTTGGTCTGTCCACTGGGGGTACAACTCCTTTGATTAAAATTTGTTATTTTCTTTCTTTCAACACCGCTGGGGATAATACTGGTTCAAAGACCACTTCCCTTAAAATTGGTGCTATCTTTTTTCTTCCCCAAGTGGATACCTGACTTCCAGAAAATTTTCCAAATGAAAGGAAAATTTTCTGCCCCAGTTTGATAATCTTCCTCGTGGCATGCCTTTTCATTAATGCCATTTTCTTTTTCCTGTTTTAAATCAAAGAAAATTTGTTAGTTTAAAACGCGGTGGTCGGTTGTGATACTTCTGCCGGGGATGATTTTTCCCTTTCTTTTTCCCTGCTCTGCGTTTCATTACACTTTCAAAACTTGTTGGGGAGGATGTCATTATTTGCTGGGGATGATAGATAGTTTTTTCCTTTCTTGCTTCCCCGCCCTCCTTGTCGAATCTTTATTCACAAGCCTTTCACCGTTGTTTTCCACTTGTATCCTGACCACCCAAATTCCTATGGCAGTGACCCTGCTTGAGGATCTTGCCTGTTTTACTGATGAACCATTTTCTTCGTTCATCCTTATCACTGGAAATTCCTTTTCTGCTGGGGATATCCCTCTTCTTTTGTGGCATTGCTCGGGAACTGGCATTTCCCCGACCTTTGAATCTCACTGGCCTTGGCCTTGAGGTCATTAACCTTCGCTTTTTGATGGAGGTATCCTCCTTGACACTGATCCACCCCTTTGTCAATTTCCTCTTGCTGGGGAATATCCTTCTGGACACTGGCCTCTGCGTTTGTTCCTTCCTGGCTTATACCACTTGGGTGTACCAATCAGATTCCTTCTTGCATAATTGGAAAGTTGATGGCAAATTTGGAAGTCATTTCTAACTTGTTCAGACCAAACAGACTCTACTGGGGAATTATTTTTTTTTTTTTATGAAAGGAAAAAGATAAAAAGGAACAGAATAAAAGACAAAGGAAAGAGATGACTCTCTAACAAGAGAAAAATAAAACCCTATCAAACGCGGATACCGACTCTAATGGTCATGACATGCACATATGGCCTATCCTCCGTCGCTAATCGTCTTTCACAATTTCTGTTTGGTGATTTCCACCTAATTATCAATCTTTGTTCGACTTGTAGTGCCCGAAGGTCTTCACTATCAAGCCTCTCTCATTTTGGCTTTTCTCTCAGCTTTCATCGCCTTATGGTGCCTGTGAAGGTTTTCACCGATAAGACTCTCTCATTTGTATTACTTTTCAGTTGGGGATTGGGGTGTTACCGCTAAGACTCTCTCATATTTCTTTTTTGATGGGTATCAGAGTCTTTTCTACTGGGATCAGAGTGTTATTCTTGCCGATAAGACTCTCTCATTTGCCTGACTTGGCCTCTTTTGAAGACTCATCGGAAGGTCTTTCTTCGGACTGTAACGTGGGATTTGGTTAGGGCTATAAAGAAAGGGTACTTGAAGGCTCAAAAACACATCAATTTGGGTTCAAAATTTACAACCTTCGGACCTAGATTTATTTATAAGAAACACAACTTTTCCCCAGTTTCTTGCTTGGGGATTTTTTATTTTTATTTACACTATGACCGAGCCGTGAGGCGCCTACGTATCCTCTTTGAGGAATCAGGTCAAACGTAGTTCCTAATTCCTCGTTGTTCTAATTTTTCTTTCCATTTTCACTTATCATTTTATTTCTTATCTCTTTTGTTGTTTTTGTTGTTTTTTTTTCTTTTTCTCTCTTTTTTTCTTTCTTTTCTTTGACTTTTTTTTTCTTTTTCTTTTCTCGCTTCTAGTCTTTGCTACTCATTCCGAAGAAGGGGTATGAAAGAAAGCAAATGAGGCTCAAAAAAGGGATAACGAAGGATAAAGTGTTTAGATAGCAGAACAAAATGCCTTCGTCATTCCAATCTTCAAAACATACCAAGTGCAAACAATACGATTAACATTCGTCATATTTTTAAAGCACTGTTGGGCAACACTCTCATTACCCCCGAACGACCCCCATGTCGACATGGCCAACTTGCCTTTAACGGTTTTCTTTTTACTTGCCCCAGTTTCGCATGACTCGGGTTTCAAATGATCTCAAACCGTTCTTATTTCCTTTAAATGCCTTGATCATCTTTCAATTGCTTCATGATTAACTTTTAAGATTAGGCCAAAATTACGTGCGCATGCCATGTCACTAGAGTTGACAGAAAAAGAACTATATAAAGGGAAAAGTAAAAGAAAATGACTAAACGTAAAAGAAAATTGGATATTGCATTGGACGATGAAACAGTTTGAACAACTAAACAAACAAACTAAAATGAGGTTACAACCCTTAGTACAAACCTAGACAACATTAAATGAGATACTATGACCGAAGGGATTGGACAAAAAAGGATAGAAAGGTTTGATTTACAACCTTGAAATAATCTGGTCAATAGAAAATGACAACAAAATAAGCCATCAAAACTCCACTCTGGTTGGCCAGCAAGACATCTTAGCCACTGAGCTTCGCATCAACAATATTAGGACCTTTACATTGTCTTCATCCCATTGTTCTCAATAAGTCGCTTCATCAGCCCAGCCAGTGTCTTGTTCAGCCAACTGCTTTTGGCCACCGGTATCAACCCACTCAGTTCTGAGGTTCTCTGCCATTATCCTTTGCCTTTGCGATGCAGGGAAGAGTTATTTTGGGAACCACAACCAACCACCTCAACTTTCACTATAATTCAGAACAACATGTTAGAATGGACTCGGTCGGTCCTTATTATTATCAATATTTTTTTGCGTGTGTGGACTCAGTCGGTCCTTATTATTATCAAATTTTTCACTTTTGTTTTTCCTTTTTCTTTTTTTTCGATTTTTTTTCCATTTTTTTTTTGTGGTCGAATCTTATGGAGATTGCCTACGTATCATGACCCCGCATAAATCAGACTGTGCGTAGTTCGGGCAAATACACTGTAAATAACAATGAAATATTTTTTGCATTTTCAATTTCCATAATAAAACAAACTGGGTTTCAAAGGTTTAACGATGACCTTTAAACTCAAAAATCAAACAACCCACATACTCTAATCAAAAGAAATACAAATAAAAAAACAGACTGACCGATTCCTTCCCCTATATATCAATTTTAACCAAATGGATATTTTTGCAAACGTGGCCTCTTCTCAATTTCACATGATTTTTTAGGCCGGGAAGGATCTATTTTATGACACTTTTACAAACTTGTCCGTTCTTTTACGAAAATAGCCTTTCGACAACTGAAAGATACTCTAAGGCTCTCCCGGCAAGAACGGTTTAATACACTGCCGAAGCTGGCTCGGCTTATTTTAACCAAAAATCACAAAGGCATTCACTTGCCCACTGACTCTTTTTTTCTCTTTTTTTTTATTAAATTAAAAATAAAAGACATGGTTTTGCAAACACGGCCTTTAAACACCTCGGGAACGAAGATTTTAAGGCTGTGTGGGCTAACCAGTCAAAATCTAAAAATGACCCAAAGGTTGCTGTTTATGCAAAATTAGCCTTTCGGCGTCCCTTTCTGGAACATTCGGCTATTTTTGACAAGAACAGCATCACCCGACTTATTGATGATGATTTTTTTATCTTGTTTTTTTTTAAAATAAAACCCGATATTGCAAACACGGCCTTTCAGCGCCTCGGGGACGAAGATTTTAAGGCTATGTGGGTCAACCGGCCAAAATCTAAAAAATGACCCAAAAGTGATTGTTTATGCAAAACCAGCCTTCCGGCGTCCCTTTCGGGAACATTCGGCTATATTTGATAAAACGGCATCACCCGACTCTATGACGGAAATTAAAACTTTGACATTTTTGGCTATTTTTTAGCAAAAGGGGAGGTTGGACCCGATTAGGGTTGCCTACGTATCTCACATCCGGTGAGAATCAAACCAGCGTAGTTCTGCCGATTGGATACGGGCGAGAACAACTAATTTATATAAACATATATTTTTTGTTTTTTCTTGAAAATGGATAAAACATACAAAATATTTTTGAATTTTCTTTTTCTCTTTTTTTTTGATTTTCTGATTTATTGAAAATGATGACTGTCACGCCTCCTTTTTACGCTACCGCACCCCGCGAAGGGTGTAGTAAAGGGAGTTTTTCCAATTAAAGGACAATCGAAATGAGATTTATTTATTTAATTCAGAGTCGCCACTTGGGAGATTTATGGTGTCCCAAGTCACCGGTTGGAATCCCGAATCGAGGAAAAGAATAACTCTATTTAACAGTCTGCGAACCAGAAATACGGATAAGGAATTCTGTTAACCCGGGAGAAGGTATTAGGCATTCCCAAGTTTCGTGGTTCTAGCACGGTCTCTCAACTGTTATATTTGGCTTAAATTATCTGATTTAATACATGTTCAACCTATGTGCATTTTCTACCTTTTAACCGCTTTTATTATTATTTTAATGAGAATTACAACGTCGTGAAAACACATCTCAAACCACGTCACATCAATGTACCCGTGGTTATTGACATATTTCGACTCCGTTGAGATTTGGATTTGGGTCACATAAATGTGCACCCGAGTTTAAGAAGGTAGAATTATTAACACGCGCTTAAAGAGTCTAACGCGTTATTATTTGGGGAAGACCGTGGAATTCACTAAACGGCCCATCCCGAAATCTAAGTATTTTTAATATATATATTCATGAGGGCCCCGCAGTTTGTGCGTTTCGTTTGGCGAGGCTCGTCTCATTTTTTTTATTTAAGGATATCCTAAAGCAACTATTTTTTTCTATTTTTATTTTTTGTCTCTAAAAGAAATAAAGAAAATGGCCTTATTACTTAAGCTTATATTATAAAATGGGCTTCAAGTTCAAGTCCGGGTCCAAACAACAGGAAGGGCCTTTTAATTTGAACCCGCTACCTAACCCGAAAATCCCCAACTTATACTATGTTAACTATACATTGAAAATTTTAAATCAATAATAGGCCTCCACTTCATTCATTTTCAACGGGATATTTACATACGTCGAGTTTTAGGACATGTACCTGGTATGTAGAACAAAAAATGGGGTAAGCAATCAGCAACAGCAAACAACAAAAAAAATACAGCAGCGGAAAGTCCAACACAATAGCTTCAACACCTCAATCCAGAAATCCCAGCAACACGGAGAAAACCAGTAAAAATGGAGAAGAAAAATAGTTCGGAAATCTCTCTTTGTTTTTTCTTTCTAGATTTGAAATCTCTCTGGTGTTCTTCTACTCTCAATATTTCAGAAAATTTCGTATATCTTTTTACTCTCTCGAAACTGAATTCTGCCCATGTATATCCAGTGTATCCAGAGTGTATATCGGATGTATACCGTTCTCTCCGCCCCCTTCTTCCTAAATTTTCTCTTCTATTTATAGCAAAATTTTTCGAAATTTTTCAGATTTTTTTTATATTTTATTATTTTACTTTCTTTTTTTAATTAAAAGAAATCCCACTTACAAAATGCTTTTATTTTTTATAAAAAGAAATCCCACCTTTAATTACTTTTATTTTTTAAATTACAACTTTAATTACTTTTATTTTTTTAATTTTTCACTTTCTTTTAAATAAAAGAAAAGGCCACTTTC
>MU782994.1:41735-82009 GCA_026770625.1 Nicotiana glauca | reverse complement strand
ATATATATATATATATTTTATTTTTTTAAAAAAATTAAAAATTAATAATAATATTAATAGTAATAATTGACCTTTTAAAATTTATATTTTTATCCTATAAAAACTATGAAACAAAAGCTAAAATACGTAGAGTGAAAAATCTAAATACAGTCAAAAATTAGGTGTTCACAACTGCCCCTCTTTGCTCGGAAACACGAAGAGTTTTCGGGCAAAGATAAAAATCATGTGACTAATTTTTTACCATATCGTTATAGAAAAATAAAAGAAAAAGTGCAACCGAGTCCTGGTTTGGGACAGCCTACATATCCCAGGTTATAAGGGAATCAGGTCGCGTGTAGTTCAGAAAGTTTTGGTAGCTGGGACTACCATGAATCTTTGATCTTGTTGTTACTGTTGTTGCTGTTACTGACTACCGACCTCCTTATTACACCAGGCTAAAACGAAAAATAAGAAGCTAGACTAAACTAGTCTATGAATTACAAAATCTTATCTAGATCTTCAGGCTTGCTCTTCTCGCCTTGCTTTCTTGTTGACTTGCTTCCTCTGATGTTTCTTCATTTCTGACTTCACTCGTCGGCCTCTCTTGATTGCCGAACTTGGAATGTTTATTTTTTTCTTGTGGGCTTCGCATTATTTTCTTCGAAGCTTGAACTGACCATCACTGCCTTCCTTTTGATTTCTGAATTTGGATTTATGCTGGGGAATTTTGTTGTAACCTTTCGCTCTCCTGGCGGGCTACTGACTTCCACACTTCAATTAAAACTTAAAGCAATGCCTTTCCATTCTTCAGGGGGCACCTGACCTTGACTGTAATTTAAAAACTTCCAAAAACTTTAAAACTTAAAGCAACGCCTTTCCGTTCTTCAGGGGGGCACCTGACTTCAATTATAAAAAACTTTAATTAAAATTTAAAAGACAACGCATTTCCGTTCTTCAGGGGGCACCTGACCTCAACAACAACTTAAAGTAAAACGCCATTCCGTTCTTCAGGCGGGCACCTAACGTCAACTGTGATTTAAAACTTTAATTAAAAACTTACGAAAACAACGTTTTTCTATTCTTCAGGGGGGCACCTAACCTCAACTATAATTTTTTTTAAAAATTCAAAATGCAGTTTAAAAGACAACGCCTTTCCGTTCTTCGGGGGGGCACCTGACTTCAATTATAATTTAAAAACTTTAATTAAAATTTAAAAGACAACGCCTTTCCGTTCTTCAGGGGACACCTGACCTCAATTATAGTTTAAAATTTTCAAAATGCAGTTTGAAAGACAACTCCTTTCAGTTCTTCAGAGGGGCACCTGACTTCAACAATAATTTAAAATAAAACGCCATTCAGTTCTTCAGGCGGGCACCTGACTTCAACAATAATTTAAAACTTCAATTAAAACTTAAAGTAAAACGCCATTCCGTTCTTCAGGCGGGCACCTGACTTCAACAATAATTTAAAGAAAAATGCCATTCCGTTCTTCAGGCGGACACCTGACTTCAACAACAACTTAAAGTAAAACGCCATTCTGTTTTTCAGGCGGGCACCTGACTTCAACAACAACTTAAAGTAAAACGCCATTCCGTTCTTCAGGCGGGCACCTGACTTCAACAATAATTTAAAACTTCAATTAAAACTTAAAGTAAAACGCCATTTCTTTCTTCAGGCGGGCACCTGACTTCAACAATAATTTAAAGTAAAACGCCATTCCGTTCTTAAGGCGGGCACCTGACTTCAATAATAATTTAAGGTAAAACGCCATTCCGTTCTTCAGGCGGGCACCTGACTTCAACAATAATTTAAAGTAAAATGTCATTCCGTTCTTCAGGCGGGCACCTGACTTCAACAATAATTTAAAGTAAAACGCCATTCCGTTATTCAGGCAAGCACCTGACTTCAACAATAATTTAAAGTAAAACGCCATTCCAATCTTCAGGCGGGCACATGACTTCAACAACAACTTAAAATAAAACTCCATTCCGTTCTTCAGGCGGGCACCTGACTTCAATAATAATTTAAAGTAAAACGCCATTCCGTTCTTCAGGCGGGCACCTGACTTCAACAACAACTTAAAGTAAAACGCCATTCCGTTCTTCAGGCGGGCACCTGACTTCAACAATAACTTAAAGTAAAACGCCATTTCGTTCTTCAGGCGGGCACCTGACTTCAACAACCTAAAACAGGTAACGCCTCCATTCTACGGGCGGGCTCCCGACGTCATCAACTTACCTTATCTGCATCCTACTACTGTTGTCCTTTCTTTGCCTTGTAAACCATTTCCTTCTATTGGAATTACCTTTCTTCCAGAATTGTTTCCCTCAACAACTCGTGTCGTCTTCCCTTGAAACTGCTGGGGATAACACTACTGAGGAATTATTTACTTACCTGCTGGGGTTAATACTGCTGGGGAATCTCCTTTCTTCCCCTTCCCTTCTTTTTTTTTTTTTCAAAACTATTCTCTTCGAAACTTTTATTTTCTCTCAACACAGCTAGGGATAAAAATGTTATCAGCTGGGGATAACGTTGTTGGAGATAACATTGCTGGGGGAATTTTATTCCTTCAAAATCGGTGCTTCACTCTTCTGGAAGCTGCTGGGGGTGACACTGGCTTTTGCTCTTTCTGAACACCAGTTTAGTCCCTTTGTTCTGTCCACTAGGGGTACAACTCCTTTCATTAAAATTTGTTGTTTTCTTTCTTTCAACACCGCTGGGATAATACTGGTTCAAAGACCATTTTCCTTAAAACTGGTGTTTTCTTTCTTCTTCCCCAAGTGGATACCTGACTTCCAGAAAATTTTCCAAATGAAAGGCAAATTTTCTGCCCCAGTTTGATAATTTTCCTCGTGGCATGCCTTTCCGCCATCAATGTCATTTCCTTTTCTTGCTTCAAATCAAAGAAAATTTATTAGTTTAAAACGCGTTGGTTGGTTGTGATACTCTTGCTGGGGATGGTTCTCCTCCACTTTCCCTGCTCTGCGTTTCATTATCAAAACTTGCTGGGGATGTTATTATTTGCTAGGGATGATAGATAGTTTTTTTTTCCTTTCTTGCTTCCCCGCCCTCCTTGACGACATCTTTATTCACAAGCCTTTCACCATTGTTTTCCACTGGTATCCTGACCACCCAAATTCCTATGACAGTGACCCTGCTTGAGGATCTTGCATGTTTTACTGATGAACCATTTTCTTCGTTCATCCTTGTCACTGGAAATACCTTTTCTGCTAGGGATATCCCCCTTCTTTTGTGGCATAGCTAGGGAACGAGAATTTCCCTGACCTTTGAGTCTCATTGGCCTTGGCCTTGAGGTCATTAACCTTCGCTTTTTGCTGGAGATATCCTCCTTGACCCTGATCCATCCCTTTGTCAATTTCCTCTTGCTGGGGAATATCCTCCTGGACATTGGCCTCTGCGCTTGTTTCCCTCTTGACTTATACCACTTGGGTGTACCAATCAGATTTTGTCTTGCATAATTGGAAAGCTGGTGGCAAATTTTGAAGTCATTTCTAACTTGTTCTGACCAAACAGACTCTACTGGGAAATTTTTTTGATGAAAAGGAGAAAGACAAAAGGAAACAAAAATAGAAGACAAAGGAAAAGATGACTTTCTAACAAGAAAAACTATAAAAACCTATCAAATGCGGATACCAACTCTAATGGCCATGACATGCACATATAGCCTATCCTCCGTCGTTAACAATCTTCGTCAGCTGATTCCCCATCTGATTCTCACCCTTATTTGACTTGTAGTGACCGAAGGGTTTTCACTGTCAAGCCTCTCTCATTTTGGTTTTTCTCTCAGCTTTTAACGCCTTATGGTGCCTGTGAAGGTTTTCACCGATAAGACTCTCTCATTTGTATTACTTTTTAGCTGGGGATTTGGGTTTTAACGCTAAGACTCTCATATTTCTTTTCTGTTGGGGATCAGAGTCTTTTCTGCTGGTAATCAGAGTGTTATGTTCTGGTAAGACTCTCTCTTTGCCTGACTTGGCATCTTTTGAAGACTGGTCAAAATGTCTTTCTTTGGACCGTAATGTGGGATTTTGGATAGGCTAGAAAGAAAGGGTATTAAAGGCTAAGAAACAACACAATTTGGGTTCAACAATTTACAACCTTCGGAATTAGATTTCTTTACAAAAACACAACCTTTGCCCCAGTTTCTTACTTGGGGATTTTTAATTTTTATTTTACACTATGACCGAGCCGTGAAGCGCCTATGTATCCTCTTTGAGGAATCAGGTCAAACGTAGTTCCCAATTCCTTGTTGTTGTAATTTACTCATTATCTTTTTTTTTCTTTACCTCTTTTTTCTCTTTTTTGTTTTTTTTTTTTTTGTGTTTCTAACCTTTACTACTGATCCCGAAGGAGGGGTATGAAAGAAAACAAATAAGGCTCAAAGGGTTAACGAAGGATAAGGTGTTTGGATAGTAGAACAAAATGCCTCCGTCATTCCACTCTTCAAAACATGTCAAGTGCAAACAACACGATTAACATTCCTCATATCTTTAAAGCACTGTTGGGCAACACTCTCATTTTATTATCATGAACGACCCCATGTCTATTAGGTCATCTTGCCTTTAACGGTTTTCTTTTTACTTGCCCCAGTTTTACATGACTCGGGCTCCGAATAATCTCAAACCGTTCTTATTTCCTTTAAATGCCCTGATCACCTCCCAATGGCTTTACGATTAACTTTTAGGCCAAAATTATGCGTGCATGTCATGTCACTAGTGTTGACAGAAAAAGGACTATAAAGAGGAAAGACTAAACAAAAGAAAATGTCTAGAAACAATAGAAAATAGGACATTGCATTAACTGACGAAACAACAACTCGAAAAATAAAACAAACAAACTAAAATGGGGTTACAACCCTTAGGACAAACCTAGACAACACTAACATGAGATATTACGACTAAACAGAATTGGGCAAAATCAAAAGATAGAAGGGTTGGATTTACAGACAACATACAGATTACAACCCTGGAATAACCTGGACAACAGAAATGACAACAAAATAAGCCACCAAAGCTCCTCTTCGGCTGAACCACAAATGGAGCATCTTTTCAATTACCCAGCACAGCATCTTTAGCCACTGTCTTCTGCATCAATAATACGGGTGTCGGTTGCATCTGGGTTTTGTACGACAACGTCGCCTACATTAATAAGCTCCTGAATTACTTTCTTCAGCTTCCAACACTTTTCTGTGTCATGCCCCGGGGCATCTGAGCAATATGCGCACCTTTGAGAAAACTCACACCTCTTTGACCGATGATTTGGCATTTTTATCTGAATCGGTTTTAACATGCCCAGTTGCTTCAACTTATGGAACAAACTAGCATACGATTCTTCCATAGGGGTGAGAGCCTTTTCTCGTTTCAGCAGCCTCTCATTTCTGAATGCCTGATTTAGCCTAAAACTTGACCCATGGGGTTTATGGTATGCTCGTAGGGAGAAGTAGGGGCCAGGAGAATTACGAGGATATCCACGGACCCGATATAGAGGCTGAGGGCCTTTAGCAAGGACAACCACTAGACCTTGTCGTTGGGGAGGTTCAACCTCCAGGCCCTGTTTGGGGACCTGGTGAGCAACCTCGGAGGGGTAATGCTGGGCATTATGAGCTTCGGGTGGGTGTTCATTGTCGGGAACAGTGGATGTGACTGGAGGGCACTTCTGGGAAAATATAGATGGATGCCGAGTGATGAAGCTACTGGGGTGGCTGGGAAAGCTGTGATAGGCGGGTATATATGGAGAGTGCGGGGGATCATCTGGCATTGTGCTCGGTGTTCGAGTAAGGACAGAGTCCAGGAAGCTAGGCGGTGGCGGGGGCGGTGCTTTCCCAGCCGTCCATGCCCGATACATGTCTGCTACATGCTGTCTCAACATTTTCACTTCTTCTACCAACCCATTGTTCCGTTTAACCAGCTGTTGTTGGGCATCGGTATCAACCCACTCAGTTCTGAGGTTTTCTGCTATTATCCCTTGACTTTGTGTTGCAGGGAAGAGAACCACAACCAACCACCTCAACTTTCACTATAATTCAAAACAAAACATGTTAGAATGGACTCAGTCGGTCCTTATTATTAACATCTTTTTTTTTTGCGTGGACTCAGTCAGTCCTTATTATTATCAAAACTTTTTTTCATTTTTTTTTTTAATTTCATTTTTATTTTTCATGTTTTTTTTGTTGTGGTCGAATCTTATGTAGATTGCCTACGTATCATGACCCCGCATGAATCAGACCTTGCGTAGTTCAGGCCAATGCAAGGTAAAAAAAAACAATAAGACATATTTTGGAATTTTTAATTTTTCACAATAAAACACACTTGGATTTCAATGATTAAAAAAATTGACAAACTTGGACCGAACCAACAGACTCTGGTGAAAGACAAGATAGAAACTTGAACATTAAACGACCCACCTACTCTAATCAAAAGAAATACAAAATATATAAAAAAAACAGACTGACAGATTACTTCCCTTATATGCCAATTTTAACCAAATGGCTATTTTTGCAAACGTGGCCCCTTCTCAATTTCACATAAATTTTGAGGTGTGGAAGGATCTATTTTATGACACTTTTACAAACTCGTCCGTTCTTTTACGAAAACAGCCTTTCGACAACAGAAAGATACTCTAAGGCTATCCCGGCAAGAACGGTTTAATACACTACCGAAGCTGGCTCGGCTTATTTTGACCAAAAATCACAACGGCATTCACTTGCCCACTGACTCTTTTTTCTTCTTTTTTCAAATTAAAAATAAAAGACCTGGTTTTGCAAACACGGCCTTTCAGCACCTCGGGAATGAAGATTTTAAAAGGTTGCGTTAGCTAATAGGCCAAAATCCTAAAACCATGATTAAATGTGGCTGTTAATGCAAAGTCAGCCTTCCGGCGTTCCTTTCGGGAACATTCGGCTATTTTTTACAAAACGGCGTCACCCGACTTATTTATGAATTTTTTTCTTGTTGTTTTTTTTTTTTCAAACTAAAACCCGATATTGCAAACACGACCTTTCAACGCCTCGGGGGCGAAGATTTTAAGGCTTTGAGGGTCAAAAATCAAAACCTAAAAAAATGACCCAAAGGTGATTGTTTATGCAAAATCAGCCTTCCGGCGTCCCTTTCGGGAACATTCGGCTATAATTGATAAGAACGGCATCACCCGACTTATTTATAACAAAAATTAAAATTTGACATTTTTTGGCTATTTTTTGCAAAAAGGGGATGTTGGACCCGATTAGGGTTGCCTACGTATCTCACATCCGGTGAGAATCAAACCAGCGTAGTTCTGTCAATAGAACAAACTATATTTGAAAACAAAACACACACATTTTTTTTCTTTCAGATCATTGGCAAATAAAACGAATTATTATTATTATTATTTTCATTTTAAAACACAAACTATTTTTGAAAACCAAATCACATTTTTGTTTAATTGGCAAACGAAGCAGAATAAAACAGACTATTTCAAAAATAAATAAAACAACCTATAAAAATATTTTTTTTCTTTTTCACTGGCAAATAAAAAAGACTATTTCAAAAATAAAAACTTTCTTTTTTTTTTCTTTTCATCGACAAATAAAAATAAAAATAAAAATAAAACACACACATATATATATATATATATATATATATATTCCCATTTTCTCAAAAATTCGGCAGAGTTTCGACACTACTTGGACGTTGGTTTTTTTTCTAAAAATGAGTAGTTATCTCTCTACACGGTTATTTTTTCTTTTTCACAATTTTTCAAAATTTCCGATTTCACACGCCGATCAGCATGCAAGTCTGAAGCAAATAAATGTGCAAAACAAACAAGATGCAGCATGATGGTCTTTTCATTTCAGGTTACCTGTCCTAGACGGACTCAACCCCTGTGTTGAGTCCCCTAAGTCAAATGCAACATGATGCAAATAAGCGTTCCTACTAGGGATCCGGCATGAAGTCAAGTTATTCTAGGTTAAAACCTGGGTATGTGTTCTAGACAGTGTACCCGAGCAGACAACTCGAGTCGGGGAGGGGGCTACGTACCAGGGACCTGCGAGATCGTCTGGCTTTGTAACTTGTCCGAGCCCTTTTCTTATTTCAAGGTATGACACTAATAGAATAGGGAGTCTCAACCAGTAAGCACATCCCCGGGGGTGAGAAGAGAAGGGTTTCGGCACAGTTTATATATACAGTTCAAATAATATCAAAGCGGTAAAGAACAACACTTAGCACAGATCATATGAAAATATCAGATAATAAAGCCAAAATACAATAATTTATTATAAGCTCGAATTTCGAACCCTGAACCAGTGGTTCCGGTTTATTGTCCCCAACAGAGTCACCAGAGCTGTCACACCTCCTTTTTACGCTACCGCACCCCGCGAAGGGTGTAGTAAAGGGAGTTTTTCCAATTAAAGGACAATCGAAACGGGATTTATTTATTTAATTCAGAGTCGCCACTTGGGAGATTTATGGTGTCCCAAGTCACCGGTTGGAATCCCGAATAGAGGAAAAGAATGACTCTATTTAACAGTCTGCGAACCAGAAATCCGGATAAGGAATTCTGTTAACCCGGGAGAAGGTATTAGGCATTCCCGAGTTCCGTGGTTCTAGCACGGTCGCTCAACTGTTATATTTGGCTTAAATTATCTGATTTTAATACTTGTTCAACCTATGTGCATTTTTTACCTTTTATCGCTTTTATTATTATTTTAATGAGAATTACAACGTCGTGAAAATACATCTCAAACCACGTCACATCAATGTACCCGTAGTTATTGACATATTTCGACTCCGTTGAGATTTGGATTTGGTCACATAAATGTGCACTTGAGTTTAAGAAGGTAGAATTATTAACACGCGCTTAAAGAGTCTAACGCGTTATTATTTGGGGAAGACCGTGCAATTCGCTAAACGGCCCATCCCGAAATCTAAGTATTTTTAATATATACATTCATGAGGGCCCCGCAGTTTGTGCGTTTCGTTTGGCGAGGCTCGTCTCATTTTTTTTATTTAAGGATATCCTCAAGCAACTATAATTTTTCTATTTTTATTTTTTGTCTCTAAAATAAATAAAGAAAATGCCCTTATTACTTAAGCTTATATTATAAAATCGAGCTTCAAGTTCAAGTCCGGCTCCAAACAACAGGAAGGGCCTTTTAATTTGAACCCGCTACCTAACCCGAAAAGCCCCAACTTATACTATGTTACTATACATTGAAAATTTTAAATCAACAATAGGCCTCCACTTCATTCATTTTCAACGGGATATTTACATACATCAAGTTTCAGGACATGTACCTGGTATGTAGAACAAAAAATGGGGTAAGCAATCAGCAACAGCAAACAACAACAAAAAATACAGCAGCGGAAAGTCCAACACAATAGCTTCAACACCTCAATCCAGAAATCCCAGCAACACGGAGAAAACCAGTAAAAATGGAGAAGAAAAATAGTCCGGAAATCTCTCTTTGTTTTCTCTTTCTAGATTTGAACTCTCTCTGGTGTTCTTCCACTCTCAATATTTTAGAAAATTTCGTATATCTTTTTACTCTCTCCAAACTGAATTCTGCCCATGTATATCCACTGTATCCAGAGTGTATATCGAATGTATACCGTTCTCTCTGCCCCCTTCTTTTTTTCTTCTCCTCCTATTTTTTCCCCTTTTTTTTGAACCCCGCTTCTTCCTAAATTTTTTCTTCTATTTATAGCAAAATTTTTCGAAATTTTTCAGATTTTGTTTTTTATATTTTATTATTTTACTATCTTTTTTTAATTAAAAGAAATCTCACTTACAAAATGCTTTTATTTTTTATAAAAAGAAATCCCACCTTTCTTTAATTTTTTTTTTTTAAATTACAACTTTAATTACTTTATTTTTTTAATTTTTTATTTTCTTTTAAATAAAAGAAAAGGCCACTTTCTTTTACTTTTCTTTTAAAAATTCAACTTTCTTTTACTTTTGATTTTTTAAATTTTCAGCCACTTTTAACTTCTTTTTTTTTAATTCCAACTTTCTTTCCTTTTTCAATTATTTAAAATCAAACCGAAATAAAAAAAATATTTAATATTTTCGGATTATATATATATATATTTAGAATTACAACTTTTGGAACCAACTTTCTCATTACAAACATAACTTCTACCCCAGTTTTCTTGCTTGGGGATCTTTTGATTTTTATTTCCCTATGACCGAGCCATGAAGCTGCCTACGTATCCTTAAAAGGAATCAGGTCAAACGTAGTTCATCCCTTCTTCCTTGTTGTTACATTTTTTTCTTTTCATTTGTTATATTTAATTTCCCTTTTCTATTTTTCTTTTCTTTACTCTTTACTCTTTCCTTTTTCTTTCATTTATTCTCTTTCTTTTCTTTTTCGTTATTGATTCCAAAAGAGGGGCACGGAATAAAATAAATGAGGCTCAAAAGGGTTAACAAAAGGGTAAAGTGTTTAGATAGTAGAACAAATTGCCTTCGTTATTTTAACCTTCGAGATAATGCCAAGTACAAACAATCAATGATTATATTAAAGAAATCATTCATAATATCTCTTGACTGCATCGGAATTGATAGCCATATCTATGCATTTTCCTTCAATATCTGTTAAACATAAAGCGCCATTGGACAATACTCTGGTTACAATGAACGGTCCTTGCCAGTTCGGGGCGAACTTGCCCTTTGCTTCAGCCTGATGTGGAAGGTTCCGTTTCAACACTTGCTGCCCTACTTCAAACTTTTGGGGATGCACCTTCTTGTTGTATGCTCTTGCCATCCTCTTTTGATACAATTGGCCATGACATACTGCTACCAATCATTTTTCATCAATTAAACTCAACTGCTCCAAACGGGTTTTGACCCACTCATCATCATCAATCTCAGCCTCGGTGACAATCCGAAGGGACGGGATTTCAAATTCCGCAGGGATCACTGCTTCAGTTCCATATACCAACAGATAAAGAGTTGCACCTACTAAAGTACGAACAGTAGTGCGGTAACCCAACAGCACAAATGGCAACTTTTCATGCCATTGCCTGGAGCTTTCTACCATTTTCCTCAATATCTTCGTTATGTTTTTGTTGGCTGCCTCAACTGCTCCATTCGCCTTAGGACGATATGGGGTGGAATTGCGATGGGTAATCTTAAACTGCTGACATACTTCTTTCATCAAATTGATGTTAATATTAGCACCATTATCTGTGATGATTACCTTTGGGATTCCAAATTGACAGATGATGTTTGAGTGTAAAAAATCAATCACTGCCTTCTTGGTTACAGACTTGAAAGTTTTAGTCTCAACCCATTTGGTAAAGTAATTGATGGCCACCAGAATGAACCTGTGCCCGTTGGATGCTGCTGGATCAATGGGCCCAATGACATCCATGCCCCAAGCAACGAAGGGCCATGGGGCCGATATTATGTGCAATTCCGATGGAGGAGAGAATCAAATCTCTGTGTATCTGGCATTGATGGCACTTGCGCACAAAGCTGATACAATCTCGCTCCATAGTGAGCCAATAATACCCAGCTCAAAGGATCTTATTTGTCAATACATATCCGCTCACGTGCGGCACACAAACTCCAAAATGTACCTCTGCCATGATTGTCGTAGCTTATTTAGCATCCATGCATCTTAACAATCCAAGATCGGGTGTTCTTTTATACAACACTCCTCCACTGAGGAAAAAACCACTTGTAAACTGTCGAATGGCTCTCTTTTGATCTCCCGTGGCCTGTGCCGGGTATATCCTCATCCTGATGTACTCCTTGACATCATGGAACCATGGAACCATGGTTTGCCATCAAATTCTTCTTCCACCATGTTACAGTAAGCATGCTGATCTCGGACTTAAATATGCAGCGGATCAACGTGAATTTTATCTGGATGGTGCAACATTGCTGCTAAGGTATCCAAAGTATCAACAACCTCATTATAGACTCTAGGGATATGTCTAAACTCCACTGATCGAAATCGTTAACAAAGATCATGCAAACATTGTCGATACGGTATGAGCTTCAACTCCAGTGTTTCCCTTTCTCCTTGAATTTGATGTACCAGGAGGTCCGAGTCTCCCAAGACCAAAATGTCCTGGACATCCATGTCCGCAGCTAACCGTAAACCCAAGATGCATGCCTCATATTCAGCCATGGTGTTGGTACAATAGAAACGAAGTTGAGTCGTAACAGGGTAGTGGTGCCCTGTTTCATAAATAAGTACAGCTCCTATTCCAACTCCTTTCATATTTGCCGCCCCATCAAAGAAAAGTTTCTATCTCGGTTCTTCAGTCAGTTCCAGCTCATCGATATGCATCACTTCTTCATAAGGAAAATACGTCCTTAATGGCTTGTATTCTTCATCGACCGGATTCTCGACCAAGTGATCGGCTATCGCTTGGGCTTTCATTACAGTCCCCGTCACATAGACGATGTCGAATTCCTTTCGTAATATTTTCCACTTTGCCAGCCTTCCTGTGGGCATAGGATTTTGAAAAATATACTTCAATGGATCCAAGCGTGAAATGAGGTAAGTAGTATAGGACCCAAGTCAGGGCGCAACATGTCCTCTCAAGATGAGTGTACTTAACCTCATAAGCCGTAAACTTCTTGTTGAGATAATAGATGGCTTGCTCCTTCCTTCCGGTGATGTCATGTTGCCCCAGTACGCCGCCAAATGAATTTTTCAGGACTGTTAAATAAAGAATCAACGGTCTCCCTGGTTCCGGCAGAACCAACACAGGTGGATTTGACAAATACCCCTTTATCTTATCGAACACTTCTTGACATTCTTCAGTCCATTCGACCGCAACATCCTTCGTTAGTAGCTTAAAAATGGGTTCAAAAGTTGCTGTGAGTTGAGCAATAAACCTGCTGATATAGTTCAACTTTCCCAACAGACTCATTATTGTCGACGCCCCCTTTTCCTCGCGAAATCGGGTTTACGACATTTGGAAAGACAACTCTATTCCCGTTTGGATTTGGATTTTTGATTTGAAGAGTCTCCAGCTAATGATTATAGTGCATTAGGACACTTTTAAGAAAGAATTGAGATGAAGAACCAGAGTTTGGGTAAGGGCTAGAAATTATCTCGAGGGGAAGGTGTTAGGCACCCCTCAAGATCCACTAGTGTGGTTCCCGGCCATGTTACAATTATGACTTTAAGTGCAAGCAACAAGTAAACAAGCAAGAATTACAAATACGAGGGGGTTTTCATATAATAGTTGCAAATAATTTGAAATTAAAACGAAGTTAAAGAAGCTGAAATTTGAGAAGAAAGTAGTTTTAAAATTCAGAATAAACGAGTGAAGAGAGAGAAAAATTTCACATAATTAGTGGAAGTAATTGATGTTAAAAAGCAGTTAAAGAAGCTAAAATTTGAGAAAAGTAGTTTTTGAAATAAAAATAAATAGGTAAAGGGAGAGGGGTCCTATGTTTATAAATAATATGGATCACCCCACACAACACCTGGTAACTGTTTATACATGTGGTGTTATCGCATGGTCATCATATCCATATCTACCCTTCCCACCTCATTAAGGTATCAAAGCGCGGAATGTCTCGTTACTTATTGCATGCTAGTACCCGTACCAATCCTATTAGTCCCGGAGGCATTTGGACTACTAGTCCTAAAGGGATAGGGGTTTGGGGCCTTTTGAGAGTTTTCAAAGGACAAAATATTAAGGCGTCAATCAAAACACATAATGCAAGTAAAGGGGAAAGGAAATAAGCAAGTAGGGCTCAAATAAGCCTCCTAAAATCATATAAAGCCATAGAGTTTAGCATGTCTTGCACGTACTGGTTTAGTCTTAAATTAAATTAAAGTGATAAGTGGACTGGTGCAACATATATATTTAGACAGGAAGTCCACATTAGGCTCACTCGAATGCAGTTGTCTAAGACTGATCCAGTTGATTAATTAACCCTTTGTCTATGTGTTGGATAGAACTACTGATTTTTTTAAAAACACAAGTTGATTTTAAAGAAAAATTACAGAGTAAAAATAGGTTTCAGAAAAGGGTACTAGTTTGTTACAAAAGTGGTTTAACAACTAAAACGAGTTTTGGGAGGCAGACTGGTTAGGAAAAGGAGTTGCTAATTTTTTAACAAAATAACCGAGTTGCAGACTGATTAGAAGAGATTTGTCAGATAAATATAAAGAAATGACTTTAGGCAGGTTTGAAAAAAAGTTTACCAGAGTCAACGAGAGAGTAAGTTTCAGAAAGAATACACTGATTTGATTATGAGAAAAAGTTTTAAGAGTTCAGAAAGGGTGTAGGAAGACGTTTGTTTTAGTAAAATCGATATTGTTTTAAACAAGTGAGACAGCTCTGGTTCGAATTCCTATAGGCATGCTTTCTATACGCTATTGCTTTTTGATACCTTTTCAAACACTAATAGAATCCTTATAAACACTGATATCTATATATGCTATTTTATTATTAAACCTAACTGTTTGCCTATGATGTTATTATATGCAGAGATGCAACCCCCTATAGGCATAGTATCTATATGCATGGTTGCAAAATTCAGAAGTTAAATCCTATAGGCATGCTTTCTACGTGTGAAACTACACAAATTAGAAATAAAACCCTATAGGCATGTTTTCTACCCTTTGTGTATAAAAGTAAACCCCCTCCCCTTTTTCATTAAATCCCCATGAGTTTATACAAATCATTACAAACCAGTAGAACAAGACTGAAATTAAAAGTACATCAGAAGCTATCAGCTACATCCGAGCAACCTAATTCAGACTTAGTGTCTAATAATATGAGATTGAACCACTTCCGAGATCAAGATTTCCAAAGCCTTCTCTTATCTAGGGTGTTTTAGAGATCCAAGGAGTTTCAGGAACCCCAGGAAGTGCTTACACCCAAGATATTAATTAGAAACTAAATTAAAGTGCAGTGTAGAAGATCCAGCCCTCAAGTGTCCAAGTTTAGAGGGAGCTCATGGGTCCCAAGTCAAGCCTCACAAGAGGGGGGCAGAACCTAAGTTCTAAGAGTGAGTGCAAGTGCAATAGAGAAGGAGTTAGGGGATGCCGAGGCAGGCTGGTGGTCATGCCTAACCATAAGGTAGGCTGGCACACCCCTGACCAAGCCTGTTCAGCCAACAAATAAGAGCACAAACCTATTAAAGGTCATACTATGGTCTGGACAACGATTAGGACACTGCCAGACCAAGGTCCCAAGCCCAAAATACATATAAAGGGGAAAGAGAATGGGAATTGAAAGAGTTTAGGACTCAGGGAGTCCAGTCCATATACATGAATAACAATGTCAAGTGTTGTCATGTTTCTGAACCATAACTCAACATACAAAGGGAATGGGGGATAGGGACTCATGTAGGACCATAGCAAAGAAACAATCCAACTTAAAAATTTACCTTATGGAAGCAGTAAGCCAAACAAAGAATGGACTGAAAAAATAAACACATAGGGGAGTAGAAGAAATTAAACAAAGGTAACATACCAGTTGCAGAAGAAATAAGCAAAGAAAAGCAGGATACTTTCAAGCCAAGCCACAATCAAAAAGAACCTTTATGCTTGTGAGTTCAGAGAACTTGAATGCTTAAAAAATCTAAGTGAATTTGAGAGTAAGGAGTAATGACTTGTTTGTGTGTTCGAACTCCCTTTGAAGGGGAAGAACTACATGTATTTATAGTTTTTGAAAACGAGTAAAAAGTGAGGTAATAAGCCACAGACATGGAAACAATCACTAATCATATTCAATTACAACAGTAATTGCCCTTAATTAAGGGGTCACTTGTTAACGTGCAGTGATAGGTTTAAAAATAAGGAAAGAAATCAATTTAAGAGGCAGATTGGTTATTGCCATAAAAGAAGTAGTAAAACAATACAGCAAGTGATTAAGTCCAAGTACAGGAACATACTTATTTTGAGAAAGGATTCAGTAAGGCAAAATAAGGAAAGAAATCAATTAACCCTTAACAGGCGAAGGAAATTAGAATTTCACAAGGAAACGTTTTTGAAAATTAGTCACGAGTTAAAATCAATCACAGAAGGGACTCAGTATATAAATGAGGTGCACAAGTAATAGGCATGTGAGGACAAACTATAGCAAGAGGAAACAACATACAGTAATAGCACAGAATTAATAGACAGCAAGCATTCATAGCATGATAGTCACGTATGTCAAATTTTATTGGATTAGTAATAGAGAAAAAGATCAGAAGCATGCAAAAGTCAAGTGAGAACGTTTCTGAAAACATAGTCAAGTCTGACAAGTAGCAAGAACTCAGAGTCAAAGGAATCACATAAAGAAAAGGGATGATGAAACAAAGGAATTTCAAATCAAGTCGGCCAATTTCAAACAGATGCAATGCACTAGCAACTTCAGGAACTCGCATAAACTCCAAAGAAATTAGGGTTTTCAACACTTAAAAGATGGTAAACAAATGAAACAAACAATAAATAGTTTCAGGTTCTCAAACAAATCCCAAAATTAAGGTTTTCAAAACCTAGAGATGATAAGCAAATGAATCGAACAAAAGATTAGCAAACAGACTCAGATACCCTAATTTGGAATCAAAAGATTTTTGAAAAGGAAATTTGGGGAAAATACTTGAAATGTTAAATACAGCACAAATCTAGCATATATCTAAACAGATAAACGGAAAAGAACCTCGAATAAGCTAGCGTTTCTGAGAACCCTAGAAATGAGAAAGTCTTGGAAGAAACAAGATTAGATCCGGAGTCGATAAGGTCGGAATCAGGCTCAGGAGGCTAAGACATGTCGGAGAGAGGCCGAAGATGGCTGGAAACCACAAATCGACGAAGATCTGATTGAAGGCCCTCGAAGTCTGGCCTCGAACCTTCAGGCATCAAGCACGTGAGAGCAGTAGGAGGTGATTATAGGTCGTATATGGCTTGAGCGACCATGAATTTCGGTGAGTTTGTGGTTGAAAGTGGCAGATAGAGATTAGGGTTTCGAGAGAGTTTGAGAGCGTTTGAGAGAAAAGGGAGTTAGAGGTGACGTCTGAGGAGAAATGAGGTAGGGTAAGGGGTCATTTGAAATTAAAAAGGAAAGGGGGGACGGTGGTCGTTGATCTAAATGATCAACGGTCAAGATTAAAAAGGGTTATGGGTTGGGTCAGTTAAATGGGTATTGGGTCGGGTAATTGGGTTTAAATTGGGGTGTCAATTTGGGCTGAAATTGAAATGAAATTTACGCTAGATTTTAAATAGCCAATTTTCCCCCTTTTATTTTATAAAAATGATACTAATGGTTTTAAAAATAAATTAAAAATACTAAGTAAACAAATATTACATAAATATTAACTTAAAAATACTGGAACCGATTTTATAATTATAAAATTCTATTAATCACAAAATAGGCTATAATTGCAATTATATGCAATTTAGCTTTAAAAATGCCAAATAAATTTATAAAAATATGCAAAAAATTACATTAATTATATTTTTGTGCAAATTTGAGAATAAAATGAATTATTCACCAAAAATGATAATTTTGGGAATAATTATTGGATTTTGTTTTATTAAAATATTCAATAAATTGGTTTAAAAATCATTAAAAATGCCAAAACTCTTGGGTGTGATTATATATACAAATATATGTTATTTTGGGAAGTATTTTGGGTATAAAATTACCTAGGGAAAAATTGGATATCAACAGCTGCTCCTCTTTACCCGGGAAGGATGAAAGAGTTGTCGGGTAAAGATATGATGGCCAATTTTGACCAAAAGCGGTGATTTGAAAAGAATTTGGCCAAGCTCTGGTTTTTGAGATGCCTACATATCCCTGGTTTTACAGGAATCAGGCCGTATGTAGTTCAGGAACCATTGACGGAACATGCTGATGGAGATTCGAAAGAGACGGACACGATATTTAGGTGGCAAGAGGTATTTGAAGTCTGATCGGCTGCGAGAACCGGAGCGCGATTGCTCCTGCTGAGACGGTCGTTACTAGTCGGTGTACCTGCAAGTGAGCAATACGAGCGTATATCGTGCATAAACTTAAACGTGATGCAAGTTCCTGTTGGATCATGAACGTTGTCTTCGGACGGTTAGGATGACGTCCTCAGACCATGACGTCCTGGACCATGAAGCGCAAAATGAAGGATTCGCAGGATATGAAATGATGTTCTCGCGCTATGATAATGATGCCTCCGAACCATGATGTCTTTGAATAATGATGTGCAGGATATAAAACGGGGGTCCTCGGGCCATGGCATGGTATTCTCGGGCTATGAAGATGATGCCTCCGAACAATGACGCCCTCGGATGGTTTGGCGGTATTTCAGCTGATGTGAAGGATAAATCTAAATGGCGCTATTTCAGCCAACGGGAATTTAAATAAAACAGGTGATGTTTCAACTAATGCAGAAAAATGTAAATGGTGATATTTCAGCCGTCAGAAATTTAAATAAAGCGGCGATGTTTCAGTTGATGTAAAAATGTAAATGGCAATATTTCAGCCGATACCGAGAATTAAATAAAGTTAGCGATATTTTAGTCGATAAGGAAGGATAATTATAAATGGCGATATTTCAGCCGATAAGGATTTAAACAAAAATTGGCGATGTTTCAGCCATGCAAGATTTAGATGAAGCTGGCGGTATTTCAGCCGATGCAAATAGAGGTGGCGATATTTCAGCCATGCGGGTGGAGGTAGAGCTTAGACTCGGAAGGCAGAAAGGTAGACTTATGCAATGCAAGAAAATGCAGGATGGAGACAGTGCTTAGTCTCGAAAGGCAGAAAGGTAGCCTTATGCAATGCAAGAAAATGCAGGATGGAGACAGTGCTTAGTCTCGAAAGGCAGAAAGGTAGCCTTATGCAATGCAAGAAAATGCAGGATGGAGATAATGCTTAGTCTCGAAAGGCAGAAAGGTAGCCTTATGCAATGCAAGAAAATGCAGGATGGAGATAATGCTTAGTCTCGAAAGGCAGAAAGGTAGCCTTATGCAATGCAAGAAAATGTAGGATGAAGATAGAGCTTAGTCTCGAAAGGCAGAAAGGTAGACTTATGCAATGCAAGAAAATGCAGGATGGAGACAATGCTTAGTCTAGAAAGGCAGAAAGGTAGCCTTATGCAATGCAAGAAAATGTAGGATGGAGACAGTGCTTAGTCTCGAAAGGCATAAAGGTAGCCTTATTTAATGCAAGAAAATGTAGGATGGAGACAGTGCTTAGTCTCGAAAGGCAGAAAGGTAGCCGTATGCAATGCAAGAAGATGCAAGAATGCAAAAAGGGCGAATAGTAGTAAGATCTCTTAGCTAATAGCCGATTACGATATCGTGACTGTTGGGGATGTTGTGTACGAACAGCAATCACGGATAAATGATGATTTTGAGAAGTTTCATTCTTGAGAAAGTATGCGTACATAAATATACCTGACGATATTGAAAATCGAGTGCCTGCATCCAAAGAAAAATCGTGAGTTTTGTATGGGGGAAAGGTTAGTTCGTTTTCCCCTGGCTTCTGGCGTTGTGTATCATTGGGGTAGCGTCGCTAAACAACAGCAATTCGAACAATAGTTATGCATGATTTAGTAAATATAACGTAAGTATATAATCGAAAATAGCTTTCTTTAGATGAACCAACGACTGCGACGCGGTTCAAGACATTGCAACCTCTCTCACTCCGAAATTTTGAGGGTCTTCCTCAAAATTCTGCCCCAGTTTACTAGGCTGGCACTTCTGACGGTTGCGCTGAACGGTTGAAAAATCAACTTCGGAATTTTGAGGATCCTCCTCAAAATTCTGCCCCAGTTTACTGAGGTGGCATTCCTGGCGATGAATGGTTGAAAACTAACTTCGGAATTTTGAGGGTCCTTCTCAAAATTTTGCCCCAGTTCCAATAGCAGGGGGAAATGAAATTTTATTAAATTGTGAACGAACCCATGGGGCTACCTACGTATCCCCTCTTAAATGGGAATCAGGTCAGGTGTAGTTCAAATTACATCATAAAGAAATCATAGTGGTTACACATAGTATCGTTTCACTGCATCTGAATTGATTGGCTTTGGCCAGACTTCTCCGTCCATCTCTGCAAGAATAAGGGCTCCTCCAGTTAGAACCCGGTGAACCATGTATGGACCTTGCCAGTTGGGAGAAAATTCCCCCTTGGCTTCACCTTGATGTGGGAATATTTTCTTCAACACCAGCTTCCCGGGTGTAAACTTCCTTGGCTTAACTCTTTTGTTGAAGGCTCTGGACATTCTGTTCTGATACAACTGACTGTGGCAAACTGCATTCATCCTTTTCCCATCTATGAGGGCTAACTGCTCGTAGCGACCTTTTACCCATTCTGTGTCATCCAACTTTGCTTCTTGTATGATTCTCAAGGAGGGAATTTCTACCTCGGTGGGGATGACAGCCTCTGTACCATAAACCAGCATGTAGGAAGTTGCTCCGGTCGATGTGCGGACAGTGGTTCGGTATCCCAATAAGGCGAATGATAATTTCTCATGCCATTTGTGACTTTCGATCATCTTCCTTAGTATCTTTTTGATATTCTTGTTGGTTGCCTCTACAGCTCCATTCATCTGAGGCTTGTAGGCTGTAGAGTTATTGTGTTTGATCTTGAATGTCTCACGCATTGCTTTCATCAAGTCGTTGTTGAGATTGGAACCATTATCGGTGATGATTGATTCCGGAATTCCGAATCGGCAAACAATACGGTCAAACAAAATCTGCCACAACTTTCTTAATCACTACCCTGTATGACGCTGCTTCAACCCATTTGGTAAAATAATCAATTGCTACCAGGATAAACCTGTGTCCGTTTGATGCGGCAGGCTCGATAGGTCCAATAACATCCATTCCTCAGGCGGCGAATGGCCACGGTGAGCTTGTTGCAGTAAGCTCCTTTGGAGGCACCTTTATCATGTCTGCATGTATCTGACAGTGATGGCACTTGCGAACATACTGGATACAGTCTGTTTCCATAGTCATCCAAAAATACCCTGCTCGGAGTATCTTCTTTGCTAAGACAAAACCATTCATGTGCGGCCCACAGGTCCCTGCGTGCACTTCGTCCAATAGTCTGGATGCTTCTTTTGCTTCGACACACCTTAGTAAACCCAAATCGGGAGTCCTCCTATACAGGATTCCTCCGCTATGAAAGAAGTTGTTGGATAACCTCCGAAGTGTGTGCTTTTGAGTGGCGTTGGCAAGTTCTGGATATTTTCATGTTGTCAAGTACTCCTTGATGTCATGGAACCATGGTTTTCCGTCTTCTTCTTCCTCAACGTGATCACAATAAGTTGGTTGACCATAAATCTTTACTGGGATAGGATCAATGAAATTCGTGTCTGGATGCTGGATCATGGATGATAAAGTAGCTAATGCATCGGCGAACTCGTTCTGGACCCTAGGGACGTGCTGAAATTTTGTCTTTGTGAATCTCTTCCTCAACTCTTGTATGTGATGCAAGTAGGGGAGTATCTTAGAGTTCTTGGTTGCCAACTCTTCTCGAACTTGATGTATGAGCAAGTCTGAATCCCCGATCACTAGCAATTGTTGAATGTTCATGTCAATGGCCATCTTGAGCCCTAGGATGCAAGCTTCATATTCGGCCATATTGTTTGTGCAAGGAAACCTGAGCTTGGCGGATACATGGTAATGCTGGCCGGTTTCTGATACTAGGACTGCTCCTATGCCAACTCCTTTGAAATTTTTGGCTTCGTCGAAAAACAACCTCCAACCATCATAAGGTTCTGCAATATCTTATCCTACGAAGGACACCTCTTCATCAGGAAAATACGTTTTCAGAGGTTCATATTCTCTGCCAACAGGATTCTCGGCAAGGTGATCTGCTATAGCTTGACCTTTGATTGTTTTCTGAGTCACGTAAACAATGTCGAATTCACTTAGCAGGATTTGCCACTTGGCGAGGCTGCCGGTGGGCATGGGCTTCTGGAAGAGATATTTCAGTGGGTCCATTATTGATATGAGATAAGTAGTGTATGCACAGAAGTAATGCCTCAATTGCTGAGCTACCCAAGTCAGAGCACAATAGGTGTGCTCTAATAGAGAATATCGGGCCTCGTACGGGGTGAACTTCTTACTGAGATAGTAGATGGCTTGCTCTTTTCTTCCTGTTTTGTCATGTTATCCCAAAACACAACCGAATGCTCCATCCAATACCGCAAGGTAAAGCAATAGAGGTCTTCCTGGCTCGGGCGGAACCAAGACTGGCGGCGTTGACAGGTATTCCTTGATTATGTCAAAAGCTTTCTGACAATCATCAGTCCATTTAGTAGCAACGTCTTTCTTCAACATTTTAAAGATGGGTTCACAAATGACAGTGGACTGAGCTATGAATCGGCTGATATAGTTGAGTCTCCCCAGGAAACTCATCACGTCCTTCTTGTTCTCTGGCGGTGGCAATTCTTGAATGGCTTTGACCTTTGATGGGTCCAATTCTATTCCTCGACGACTCACGATGAAACCCAATAATTTTCCAACAGGAACCCCTAATGCACACTTGGCGGGATTCAGTTTCAGATTGTACCTCCTCAGTCTGTTGAAGAACTTTCTCAGATCTTCCATATGATCAGTGTCCCTCTTGGATTTGATGATGATGTCGTCCACATATACCTCAATCTCCTTGTGTAAGATAGTAGTCATGGCTCTCATATAGGTGGTGCCATCATTCTTCGACCCAAACGGCATCATTTTGTAACGATACATTCCCCACGGCGTGATGAAAGCCATTTTCTATGAATCTTCCTCATCCATCCATATATGATGATACCCGGCGAAACAATCAACAAAAGACTGCAACTCATGCTTGGCGTAGTTGTCGATAAGAATATGTATGTTCAGCAAGGGGAAGTCGTCTTTGGGACTGGCCCGGTTAAGATCCCGGTAGTCGACGCAAACTCTAACTTTCCCATCCTTCTTTGGTACTGGCACGATGTTGGATAACCATGTTGGATACTCTACTACCCTGAGAACCTTGTCTTTGACTTGCTTGGTAACCTCTTCTTTGATTTTCAAACTCATGTCGGGTTCGAATTTCCTGAGCTTCTACTTTACCGGCGGACAGGTTGGATCTGTTGGCAGTTTGTGAGCTACAATGGACGTACTGAGACCAGTCATGTCATCGTACGACCAGACGAATATGTCCTCATATTCCTTTAAAAACTTCGTGTATTCTTCCTTTTCTGATGGTGACAGGTGAACACTGATGCGCATTTCTTTGACATTTTTTATATCTCCCAAATTAACGACCTCAGTTTCATCCAAGTTAGACTTAGGCCTATTCTCAAAATTCTCAACCTCCCTGATGACCTCTTCTGGTATATCATCCTCTTCTGAATCTATATCCGTTTGTTGCATTATTTCGTTGCAAGTCACAATCGTTGGTTCATCGTCGAAGTAGGTAATAGTAATACTATGTAAATAGAGTAAATGATAGAGAAAATAATGAGAGCGAGATATATGATAAACTGAGATGCTTTGATTAAATTCATAATTGTTTGGAACATCGGAGCTCTTTTCAAAATTAAAGACAATGCGGAAAGAAAATCAGTTAGTAAAAAATAAAATGAGATGCATGGTGCTTTTGTTTAACCTTGCTACCCCAAAGCTTTTCGGGCCCTGGTGGTTCTAATTGTCCAATTGCTGAGGCGTTCTCCTTGGTTCACAGCTTGTATGGAAGGGCCTTCCTCCCCTTCCTCCTCGAAAAGAACACAGCAGTCCATATCATCAACCTCCAGAAACAGATTCTTCATGGATGCCAATGCTTCATCCTCCTCTGACCCATATATAGTATCTGCCGATTGGAAAGTCTGCTCCAGGCTGGGTATCGGAAGCTCAAGTGGATAGTAGGGGCCGCCATGGTGGCGACCAGTTCTGGAATTCTTCCCAAGTATAACTGTACCCTAACCCGAAAGTAGTGCCATGCTTCTTTAGTTTGATGGGCTTAGTGATCCCTTGGAGGTTTTTGCCGAGTCCCTTTCCAGGTTCGTACCCACACTAATTCAGGATAATTTCAATCTTGTTATCCTACTATTTATCTTTGTCTACATCGTTGACCCTTTCGATGTGGTGGTATGTTTCTCCGTCTATTCTCCTTCTGCCTCCAATCATTGGGATGGTCTGGCGACTATATATGGTGTTGATACCGTCGCCATGAATAATCACCTCTTGGTGATTCCATTCAAACTTCACTGCCTGATGCAGGGTCGATGCTACGGCTCCAGCGGCGTAGATCCAGGGTTGTCCTAACAGCAAGTTGTAGGATGCCGGGACATCTATTATTTGGAAGTCAACGTCAAACCATGTTGGTCCCATTTGTAAACATAGGCTGATTTCTCCAATAGTAGACCTTTGGGACCCATCAAAGGCTTTGACATTGATGGTCCCATATTTGATCTCGTGCAGGCTCTTTCCCAAGGTTCTGAGAGTTATCAGCGGACAGATGTTGAGGCTGGATCCTCCATCGACCAAGACTCTAGTGATCAAATAATCCTCGCATTGCACGGTGACGTGCAGTGCCTTGTTGTGGCTCAGTCCGTCCAGCGGCAGCTCATCTTCGTGGAAGGTGATTTTGTGGCTTTCCATTACTTTCCCTACCATATTTGCCATTTCTCCTCCAGTTATGTTGCTTGGCACATAAGCTTCACTCAGTATCTTCATCAAGTCATTTTTGTGTGTGTTAGAGCTCTGCAGAAAAGCTAGGATGGAGATTTGTGCTGGTGTTTTGTTCAATTGTTCAATGACCGAGTATTCCTTAGATTGTATTTTCCTCCAAAGATCATCGGGCCCAGTTTCAATAGGTTGTCCAGAGGCTTGCTTACTGGACTCAGCTAAGTGTTCTGGGGTGTAAACCCTCCCTGTTCTGGTCATGCCCTGCGCAGCAATTGTTTCCCCTATCTTAGTCTTCCCTTTCCTCCTAGCTTCGGCCGTGTAATCCCATGGTATGTCATTTGAGTGGAATGGTGTTATGTCTAACATTGCTACAGGAATAGGTACCCTTGATGATAACACAACAACTTCAAAGGGTGCAGGTATTTTTCCAAACTCAACCTCAATTGGTCTGGGCGCCTTTGCAGAAGGAGGCGCTTCAAATTCGAGAGGTATAGATATGTTTACTTCATCGTCCCTGGAGGGCTGATTCTGCACAACAATTGGGTTAAGTGTGACCGCTGGTTTCTTTGGTTCATCACCCCCAGCGATCAACCCTATCGACCCTTTGGGGTCCCAATCATCTTCGATCTTGATCATGTGAATGTTTCCAACTTTGTGGTCAGGCAGAGGGTTGTTGCAAACATTAGGAGAAAGATCCTTTTCTACGATGACCTTATTGTCGATCAGGGTTTGAATCTTTTCCTTCAATGAGCATCACTCGTCAATGGTATGTCCCTTCATGCTAGAGTGGTACGCACATGTCTTATTAGGGTTGACCCACTGGGAAGGATTTTCTGGAGTTATGGCTAGGATAGGGGCGACGTAACCAGCAGCTTTGAGTCTCTCGTACAGCTGGTTAATTAGTTCGGCGATGGCTGTGTATTGTCTGGGAGGTCTGCGGTCAAAATTTGGCCTAGGTATAGGGAAATTTTGGCAGCTGGGAGGTGATTGGTAGTGAGAGGGTTGAGCATTATAAGCTTGGTAGATAGGTGCAGGTTGAGAGTATCTGGGTGAGATGGGTTAATATGTGAGAGGTGGAGACGATTGGTAAACGGGAGGTGGATTTTGATAGGATGATATGTAAGTGGAGGTGACGGGTAAGTGTGGTATTTTAGTGGTGATTTCGCTCCCTGTGCGACCATCACAACACTTACATCATTCTTCTTGGACGTGCCACTAGACTGTAAGGCCTTGTTGGTGGCCTGCAATGCTTCAAGATTAGTAATCATACCATTCTTAATGCCTTCCTCAATTCTTTCTCCCAGTTTGATGATATCGGAGAATTTCTGACCCTCGATCAGCATCAACCTCTCATAATATTGTGGATCCTGAGCCCGGATGAAGAATCTGTTCATATGTTCTTCTTCTAAGGTTGGGCTGACCTTTGCAGCCTCTGATCTGCAACAAGTAGCATACTCGCGGAATGTTTTGGTAGGTTTCTTCTTCAAATTCTGGATGTAAAATACATCCGGTGCATTTTCTGTATTGAATCGGAACCTATCCATGAAATCTGATGTCATACCTACCCATCTTGTCCATTTCTTGGGGTCCTGGCTGATGTACTAGGATAAAGCATCCCCCTTCAGACTTCTCATGAATAGCTTCATACGGATCTTCTCATCCCTTTCGACTCCGACCAGCTTATCGCAATATTTCCTCAGGTGGACTTTGGGATCTCCCGTGCCATCGAACATTTCGAACTTGGAGGTTTGTACCCCTCTAGAAGTTCAACATCTGGCTGAATGAAGAGGTCCTCACAACTCAACCCCTCGATACTTTTATTTCCTTCCACGCCCCGAACTCGGCTGGTCAACTTCTTGAGTTCTGTTGCCAAGTTCCTGATAAGAGTCTTTGACATCAGACTCAGGTGCATTTGAGATTGGTTGAGTGTAGTGGGGTACAGTATTCACGTATATAGGAGTGTTGTGGAGGTGGTCATTTGTGGTGTTCAGTGGTTCGGGAATGAGTACTGGAGTATTGTTTGGAGTGTGACATGTGTTGCAGTGTTGAGTATGAGTGGTTTGTATCTGTGGTTGTGGGGTGTTCTGTGGAGGTGCGGGATTCTGGGTGTCGACATCAGGAGCGGTGAGAGAGAATGATAAGTTCAACAAGTTCCGAACCTGATCCAGTTCTTCTCGGAACTTCAATAATTTCTGCTCAAGTTGGGCAGTAGTTTCCTTAGCAATCGGGGTACCCTGAGTAATCTCAGTTCTTTCAATTTCCTTTCTGGCGCTTGGATCTCCCATTCTACCTTTGTTCTTGTTCCGGATAGGACTTAGAGGAGGAGGAGGTAGAGGGCCCTTGGATCTTGTGGAGTATGATGATGGTGCCAGAATGCACTAACTAACCTTTGGGGAGGGGAATAAAAACAAAAGGTAATAAGTTAGTGCGGGTTATGAGAAAAACATTGTATTATTTAAACACGTTGTGCAAGAATATAAATTGCGTCCTAATTTGGGTGCCCCGTTGTGCCCAAGGTAGGCCTAGAAACAAATAGTTTTGGAGAACTTATAATGCTAAATGCCTCATTTTATTGATAAAAATAAGAGGAATCCAAAACGATACTAAAATAACAGAAAGTAAAATGTCACTAGTGGCCATTGGCCTTATTACATCATTAAAGCAAAATAAAAGACTTCTAACTACTTGGTCCCAAAAGGACCTTCCCCAGATTTGGCATCTTTGCCTCCCTCGAACGGCTTCACCATCTCGCGTAGTCCTAGCAGCAAATAAGCTCGGGCCTAATGTCCGCCTACATTTCCTTTGGTGTTTTGAAATTCTTCAATCCTCTTGATGAACTTTCCTTCCAGCTCCACTAGACCCCGCTCCAAGTACCCTAGTCGTTTGTTGGCGCTGACAGCCATATATTTCCACCAATTCAGCAGCCTTGGATGAATGTTGGTTACCATGCCAAATTTGGGGACTTCGTGCCTCATTCTCTACAAAATAAAGCGTTAGGACCTTACACCACCGGACTCAGCTGTTTAAACCAATAATTAGCATAACAAGCATTTAGTTCTCCAAATAAATGCAAAGAGCATGTAGGTGTCCGTTTGGGTTTCAAGGAAACCCGGTGGACTTTGGACAAGGCTATCCTAATGAGTCATTATGTGGACAACATAACTGACTCGGCTAGGTTTGACCATGATGCATGTACAGTTTAAACGGATTAAAGTTTCTATTGGGGTATTAGACAGGTACCCTTGAGCGGACAACCAAGAGGGAAAGGCATGAAACTATCGACTGCACCATTGATCGACTGGTTTTACCGCAAATACGCCTTTGCCAAATTTAAAGGGTGATAATATCGGAAGGGCGCAACTGCTCATTATAAGCGTTGCTATGGTATTTGTTTGGCACGAGTGGAATATGATATTGAAGATGCAGTTTACAAGAATGAAACAAATTGACATGTATTTCCACGTTCATAAAATAAATGTTTATAATAATTGCTCAAAATTACAACGGTATTGATGGAAAGCGGTAAATAAAAGCGTTAAAGAAAAAGAAACAAAACACAAGTCAGTTTCGAATAGAGGCATTAAATAAAGCAATAAAAGAAAGCAATAAAGTCATATACAACATGAAATGGTAAAAGTCTAAAGAATCCCCAGCAGAGTCACCATGCTGTCGACGCCCCCTTTTTCCTCGCGAAATCGGGTTTACGACATTTGGAAAGACAACTCTATTCCCATTTGGGATTTGGGTTTTTGATTTGAAGAGTCGCCACCTAATGATTATAGTGCATTAGGACACTTTTAAGAAAGAATTGAGATAAAGAACTAGAGTTTGGGTAAGGGCTAGAAATTATCTCGAGGGGAAGGTGTTAGGCACCCCTCAGGATCCACTAGTGTGGTTCCCGGCCATATTACAATTGTGACTTTAAGTGCAAACAACAAGTAAACAAGCAAGAATTACAAATACGAGGGGTTTTCATATAATAGTTGCAAATAAATTGAAATTAAAACGAAGTTAAAGAAGCTGAAATTTGAGAAGAAAGTAGTTTTAAAATTCAAAATAAACGAGTGAAGAGAGGGAAAATTTCACATAATTACTGAAAGTAATTGAAGTTAAAAAGCAGTTAAAGAAGCTGAAATTTGAGAAAAGCAGTTTTCGAAATAAAAATAAACAGGTAAAGGGAGAGGGGTCCTATGTTTATAAATAATATGGATCACCCCACACAACACCCGGTAACAGTTTATACACGTGGTGTTATCGCAAGGTCATCATATCAATATCTACCCTTTCCCATTCCATTAAGGTATCAAAGCGCGGAATGTCTCGTTACTTATTGCATGCTAGTACCCGTCCCAATTCTATCAGTCCCGGAGGCATTTGGACTACTAGTCCTAAAGGAAGAGGGGTTTGGGGCCTTTTGAGAGTTTTCAAAGGACAAAATACTAAGGCGTCAATCCAAACACATAATGCAAGTAAAGGGGAAAGCAAATAAGCAAGTAGGGCTCAAATAAGCCTCCTAAAATCAGATAAATCCATAGAGTTTAGCATGTCTTACACGTACTGGTTTAGTCTTAAATTAAATTAAAGCGATAAGCGGACTGGTTCAACACATATTTTTAGACAGGAAGTCCACATTAGGCTTACTCGAATGCAATTGTCTAAGTCTGATCCAGTTGATTAATTAACCCTTTGTCTATGTGTTGGATAGAACTACTGATATTTTTAAAAACACAAGCTGATTTTAAAGAAAAATTACAGAGTAAAAATAGGTTTCAGAAAAGGGTACTAGTTTGTTACAAAAGTGGTTTAACAACTAAAACGAGTTTCAGGAGGCAGACTGGTTAGGAAAAGCAGTTGCCAATTTTTTAATAAAAGAACTGAGTTGCAGACTGATTAGAAGAGATTTGTCAGATAAATATAAAGAAATGACTTTAGGCAGGTTTGAAAAAACGTTTAGCAGAGTCAACGAGAGAGTAAGTTTCAAAAGAATACACTGATTTGATTATGAGAAAAAGTTTTAAGAGTTCAGAAAGGGTGTAGGAAGTCGTTTGTTTTAGTAAAATCGATACTGTTTTAAACAAGTGAGACAACTCTGGTTCGAATTCCTATAGGCATGCTTTCTATACATTATTGCTTTTTGATACCTTTTCAAACACTAATAGAAGCCTTATAAACAATGATATCTATATATGCTATTTTATTATTAAACCTAACTGTTTGCCTAATGGCGTTATTATATGCAGATATACAAACCCCTAGAGGCATGGTATCTATATGCATGGTTGCAGAATTCAGAAGTTAAATCCTATAGGCATGCTTTCTACGTGTGAAACTGCACAAATTATAAATAAAATCCTATAGGCATGTTTTCTACCCTTTGTGCATAAAAGTAAACCCCCCCCCCCTTTTCATTAAACCCCCGTGAGTTTATACAAATAATTAAAGACCAGCAGAACAAGACTCAAATTAAAAGTACATCAAAAGCTATCAGCTACATCCGAGCAGCCTAATTCAGACTTAGTGTCTAATAATATGAGATTGAACCACTTCCGAGATCAAGATTTCCAAAGCCTTCTCTTATCTAGGGTATTTCATAGATCCAAGGAGTTTCAGGAACCCCAGGCAGTGCTTACACCTAAGATATTAATTAGAAACTGAATTAAAGTGCAGTGTGGAAGAGCCAGCCCTCAAGTGTCCAAGTTCAGAGGGAACTCATGGGTCCCAAGGCAAGGCTCACAAGAGGGGGCAGAACCTAAGTTCTAAGAGTGAGTGCAAGTGCATAGAGAGGGAGTTAGGGTATGCCAAGGCAGGCTGGTGGTCATACCTAACCATAAGGTAGGCTGGCACGCCCCTGACTAAGCCTGTTCAACCAACAAATAAGAGAACAGACCTATTGAAGGTCAGACTATGGTCTGGAAAATGATTAGGACACTGCCAGACCAAGGTCCCAAGCCCAGAATACATATAAAGGGGAAAGGGAATGGGAATTGAAAGAGTTTAGGACTCAGGGAGTCCAGTGCATATACATGAATAACAATGTCAAGTGTTGTCATGTTTCTGAACCATAACTCAACATACAAAGGGAATGGAGGATAGGACTCATGTAGGAGCATAGCAAAGAAACAAACCAACTTAAAAATTTACCTTATGGAAGCAGTAAGCCAAACAAAGAATGGACTGAAAAAATAAACACATAGGGGAGTGGCAGAAATTAAACAAAGGTAACATACCAGTTGCAGAAGAAACAAGCAAATAAAAGCAGGATACTTTCAAGCCAAGCCACAATCAAAAAGAACCTTTATGCTTGTGAGTTCAGAGAACTTGAATGCTTAAAAATCTAAGTGAATTTGAGAATAAGAAGTAATAACTTATTTGTGTGTTCGAACTCTCTTTGAAGGGAAAGAAGTACATGTATTTATAGTTTTTGAAAACGAGTAAAAAGTGAGGTAATAAATCACAGACATGGAAACAATCACTAATCAGATTCAATTACACCAGTAATTGCCCTTAATTAAGGGGTCACTTGTTAACGGGCAGTGATAGGTTTAAAAATAAGGAAAGAAATCAATTTAAGAGGCAGAGTGATTAAGTCCAAGTACAGGAACATACTTATTTTGAGAAAGGATTCAGTAAGGCAAAATAAGGAAAGAAATCAATTAACCCTTAACAGGGGAAGGAAATTAGAATTTCAAAAGGAAACTTTTTTGAAAATTAGTCATGAGTTTGAAAATCAATCACAGAAGAGACTCAGTATATAAATGAGGTGCACAAGTAATAGGCATGTGAGTCCAAGCTATGGCAAGAGGAAACAACATACAGTAATAGCACAAAATTAATGGACAGCAAGCATTCATAGCATGATAGTCACGTAGGTCAAATTTCATTGGCTTAGTAATAGAGAAAAAGATCAGAAGCATGCAAAATTCAAGTGAGAACGTTTCTGAAAACATAGTCAAGTCTGACAAGTAGCAAGAACTCAGAGTTTAAGGAATCACATAAAGAAAAGGGATGATGAAACAAAGGAATTTCAAATCAAGTCGGGCAATTTCAAACAGATGCAATGCACTAGCAACTTCAGGAACTCGCATAAACTCCAAAGAAATTAGGGTTTTCAACACTTAAAAGGTGATAAACAAATGAAACAAATAATAAATAGTTTCATATTCTCAAACAAATCCCAAAATTAAGGTTTTCAAAACCTAGAGATGATAAGCAAATGAATCGAACAAAATATTAGCAAACAGACTCAGAAACCCTAATTTGGAATCAAAAGATTTTTGAAAAGGAAATTTGGGGAAAAGAATTGAAATGTTAAATACAGCACAGATCTAGCACAGATCTAAATAGATAAACAGAAAAGAACCTCGAATAAGCTAGGGTTTCTGAGAACCCTAGAAATGAGAAAGGCTTGGAAGAAACAAGATTAGATCCGGAGTCGATAAGGTTGGAATCAGGCTCAAGAGGCTAATACACGTTGGAGCGAGGCCGGAGATGGGTGGAAACTTCAAGTCGACGAAGATCTGAGTGAAGGCCCTCGAAGTCTGGCCTCGAACCTTCAGGCATCAGGCACGTGAGAGCGGTAGGAGGTAAGTATAGGTCGTCAATGGCTTGAGCAGCCATGAATTCTGGTGAGTTTGGAGTTGAAAGTGGCAGAGAGCGATTAGGGTTTTGGGAGCGTTTGAGAGAAAAGGGAGTTAGAAGCGGCATCTGAGGAGAAATGAGGTAGGGTAAGGGGTCGTTTGAAATTACAAAAGGAAAGGGGGGACGGTGGCCGTTGATCTAAATGATCAACGACCAAGATTAAAAAGGGTTATGGGTTGGGTCGGTTAAATGGGTATTGGGCCGGGTAATTGGGTTTAAACCGGGGTGCCAATTTGGGTTGAAATTGAAATGAAATTTAGGCTAGATTTTAAATAGCCAATTTTTTCCCTTTTATTTTATAAAAAATGGTAATAATGGTTTTAAAATCTAATTAAAAATACTAAGTAAACAAATATTACATAAATATTTACTTAAAAATACTGGAACTAATTTTGTAATTATAAAATGCTATTAATCATAAAATAGGCTATAATTGCAATTATATGCAATTTAGCTTTAAAAATGCCAAATAAATTTATAAAAGTATGCAAAAAAAATTACCTTAATTATATTTTGGTGCAAATGTGAGAATAAAATGAATTATTCACCAAAAATGATAATTTTGGGTATAATTATTGGATTTTGTTGTATTAAAATAGGCAATAAATTGGTTTAAAAATAATTAAAAATGCCAAAACTCTTGGGTGTGCTTATATATGCACATATATGCTATTTTGGGTATAAAATTACCTAAGGAAAAATTGGGTATCAACAATTACTTCGGTCTTATTCTTTGGGGGTGGCAATTCTTGGATGGCTTTAATCTTTGATGGGTCCAACTCAATGCCTCGCCGACTGACTATGAATCCCAACAACTTTCCGGATGGAACACCAAATGCACATTTGGCAGGGTTGAGTTTGAGGTCGTACCTGCGAAGCCTTTGAAAGAACTTCCTCAAATCTGCGATGTGGTCGGCCTGTTGCTTTGACTTAATGATCACATCATCCACGTACACCTCAATCTCTTTATGGATCATATCATGGAATACAGTGGTCATTGCTCGCATGTATGTTGCCCCAGTGTTCTTCAGACCAAAGGGCATTACTCTATAGCAATAAGTTCCTCATGGCGTGATGAATGTTGTTTTCTCTACATCTTCTTCATCCATCAAAATCTGATGATACCCAGCATAACAATCCACAAAGATCTGATTTCACGTTTGGCACAATTATCGATCAAAATGTGGATGTTGGGTAACGGAAAGTTATCCTTTGGGCTTGATTTGTTTAGATTGCGATAATCAACGCATACCCTGATTTTTCTGTCCTTCTTCGGCACTGGCACCACATTAGCCAACCAATCAGGATATCGAGTGACCCGAATAACCTTTGCATCCAACTGTTTGGTTATCTCTTCCTTAATCTTCACACTCATATCAGTTTTGAATTTCCTCAATTTTTTCTTGATAGGAGGGAATGTCGGGTCAGTGGGCAATTTGTGAACCACTAAATTGGTGCTTAAACCCAGTATGTCATCATATGACCATGTAAAAAACGTCTTTGAATTCAATAAGTGTTTTGATTAATTCTCCACTGATATTTGGCTCAATATGGATGCTTATTTTAGTTTCCCTGATGTTATTTGTGTCCCCTAGATTGATGGCTTCTGTATCGTTTAAGTTAGGCCTGGGTTTTTCTTCAAATTGACTTAGTTCCCTACTAATCTCTTCGAAGACTTCATCCTCATCGTATTCCGACTCATAATCTACTTCTTGCACTATTCAGAGTCAGATTGAGTTTCTAGACTGGGTCGAGGATTCCTTATGCATGTCATGTCATTAGGGCCAGTATAAAGAGAATTGTACAGAAAAGAGACAAGAAAACGAAATTAAAATAAAGAATGAAGAAGAAGCTTTTCATTTTATTGAAATATAGGATAACAAGGTTTTGCACACTTGGACCGACTGAAAAATAAAAAATCTAGATTACAACCCTGGAATAATCCAGACAAACAAGAAGAAAAATCAGAGCGAACTACCAAGACTCCTTCCGAGTGGGAAGAGCAGTAGCCCTCCAATTATTGAGCTTTGCCTTTGGTCCCACAAACTGCACATCTGTCTTGCTTGACCCTTCCCCAGCTTCTACCATATTAACCTCGACAAATAACCTTTCGAACCTTTTATCCAAATCCCTATCAGCACCAATCAGTGACCCGGGAACTTTTGACAACATCTGCTTTCTAATACTCGGCCTGACGAAAGATCTGGACAGACGCGGGATTGGCTTTGGCAAGACCCATGCCTTCTTCTTCATTTTGTGGGCTCGTCTCACATCTGCCGCAGTGGGATTAAACCCCAAACTAAAAGTATCCAAATTCTTTAGAAGAGAAACTGGTTGTACAATGACTTGAAGATCAGCACCCAAACCATTACCTGGTATGAAATCATTCTTTAACATTTCAGAGGCCACCATGACAGTTGCGGCTGTTACTCTAGGAACTGGGATGCTTTTCCCCTCTGGGACCCTTTTCACTGGTACTGTGTCAGAGACTTGATATACCCACGGCCCCTGGTCGTCTTCCACTTCGATGAAGGATACATTGGCATCACCTAGGGCACACATATTATCTTCACCATGCACCACAATATCATGTCTGTCCCACTCAAATTTAACCACTTGATGCAACGAAGATTGCACTGCTTTGGGGGCATGGATCCAGGATCGCCCCAACAAAAGGCTATAAGAGACCGCCACATCTAGCACTTGAAACTTCATGGTGAACTCCGCGGGCCCTATTGTCAATTCTAGTATTATGTCACCCGCAAAATATTTGCCTTCGCCGTCGAATCCTAGCACACAGACAATGTTCTTATGAATTCTATCATCATCGACCTTTAGCTTATTCAACGTGGAAAGAGGACATATATTTGCACTAGACCCGTTGTCAACCAGAACTCATGTGACCACCGAGTCTTCGCACTTTACCGTCAGATAAAGGGCCATGTTATGTTTTGTGCCCTCCACAGGCAACTCATTGTCTGAGAGGGTAACTATGTTTACCTCAAATATTTTATTTGCTATCTTCTCCAAGTGATTCACCGAGATCTTGTCAGGTACGTGGGCTTCATTCAATATTTTCATCAGCACCTGATGGTGCTCATCTGAGTGGATCAGCAATGAGAGCAATGAAATCTGGGCGGGTGTTTTCTTCAATTGTTCCATAATATAGTAATCTTGTACTTTCATTTTATTCAAGAATTCTTCCGCTTCTTGTTCTTTCATAGCTTTCTTTACCAACACCGGGTTATCTTTGGGAATTCTGGCTTTTCTCAACTCTTCAGGGGCAAAGCACCTCTCTGAACGAGTCAGACCCTAAGCTTCACAAACCTCTTCCCTGATCTCATTCCCTTTATATGTCACTACCACTTGTTCATAACTCCAAGGGACAGCTTTACTGTCGATTACTGGCAATTGAGTTACTGGCTTTATAATAATAGGCTCTATGCGAGACCATAACAGGTTTACTTGAAACCCCCGGTACTACCATTTTTGCTTGTTCTGGTTTCATTGCAACAATGCTCGATGACCCTTTCTCGGCCACCACAAATGGCTTGTTATTCACCCATTTCAACTAGACCTCTGACTTCCCGCTGGTCACCTTTTCTTTTGAACTGGTTTCACTGGAACGGATCATCATTACTATTTGCGAGGGTTTCTTCGGTTCTCCCTCTCTTTGCACCAGCTCAATCATATTGGTTTCGTGATGGGCCGGAAGTGGATTTTGATTGATGTTGGGTGTTTCTGGGGCTTGAACCTCGATTCGACGAGTGTCGATGAGCTCGTGAATAGCTGTTTTTAATTTCCATCATTTCTCTGCATCATGTCCCGAGGCCCCTGAACAATACTCACAACTTACTGAGTGGTCGAGATTTCTTGGAGAAGGGTTTGGAAACTTAGCCTCAATTGGACTCAACATGCCTAACTGCCTCAGCCTATGGAATAAACTGGTATATGATTCTCCTAATGGAGTGAAAGTCTTCTGCTTCTGCGCCCTCTCATTCTTGAAGCCTTGGCTTGGACGGAAACCTATTCCAGAGGGGTTTCTGTAGGCTCTTGGGGATGGGTAGGAATTTTGTGGAGTTGGGTAGGTATTTTGTGGGGCTGGCGGACGCCATTGTGCGTGGGTCGGGGGTTGAATGTACGTCTGAGCATGATGGACAGAGAAGTGGGGATCTGGTTGTGGGTAGTAGTGTTGCGGTGGGCTATATGGAGTGTCGGGGTAAGTCTGAGGGTGGGGTTGTGGCTGGTTGTAGTACGGTGTCGGGTGCCTGGGCCACGTTCACGACTCCACTGTTGCAACTTCCTCTTTTTTCTTCCTTCCCAACACTCCTCCAGTGCCGCTTTGGATGGCTTGGGTGGTTGCCTTGATCGCTGAATAGCTCATGATTTTATTTTACTTCAGTTCTCCTCCACCATGCCTCCCATTTTTACCACTTCATTGAAAGACTTCCCGACTGCCGACATCAGGTGGCTGAAATAAGTGGTCTCTAAGGCCTATAGGAAGTAATCAACCATCTCGCTCTCTTTCATTGGCGGATCAACCCTCACCGCCTGCTCTCTCCAACGGAAACCGTATTCTCGAAAACTTTCTCCGGACTTCTTCTCAATCTTTGTTAAAGATAAACGATTTGGGATGATTTCCAGGTTGTACTGAAAGTGACAGGAAAATGCTTGGGCAAGATCGTCTCGGGTGTACCACCGACCATGATCTTGATGGGTGTACCATTCTAACACTGAGCATATCAAGCTCTGACTGAAGTACGCCATTAACAATGCATCCCTTCCTCATGCTCCTCTCATTTTACTGCAAAATCCTCTCAGATAGGCCACTGGATCTCCATGTCCATAGTACAAGTCAAATTTGGGCATTTTGAACCCTGCCGACAGTTGTACATTTGGAAATAAACATAGGCATTTGTAAGCTACACTTACTTCACCTCCTAGTCCCCTCATATCTCTAAAGGACTGTTCCAAACTCTTGACCTTCCTGGCCATCTCTTCCTGCTCCAAATTCTTATGATGCTTCTCGATTTCTGCCGTGATACCAAGTTGAGGAGGGTAAAGACACGGTTCAGGTGCTTTGAAAGTGGGTTCAGGAGGGTAATATTGATTGTCCTGCATTTGAAATACAGGCTCGCTGGAAGACCTGTGGAGTGGGGCTGGTGGAGGTGCCACAAAAATGGGGGTAATTGGCGGAGGAGGGTACGGAATTGTCTTTGGAACTTCTGGTGTCTGGGAGGTAGTTCCCTGATGATGTTGATATGTGGGAAAATTTGGGGATGAGTACGAAACAAGCTGTTCTGGAGATTGGGCGGGTATTGGGAGGAAAGTAGGATTGGCAGGATAGGCTAATGGTGGCTGACCCCTCATCCAAGCCTGGTACATCTCAGCCATTTACTGTTTTAACTTGTACATCTCATCTTTCATCGCTTGCAAATCTATATCTTCCACCTCAGCGCTCCTTTCTCTTTCGGGGCTAGACATGATCACGGGTATTGGTCCCTTTGATCTAGTCTGATAATGGTAATGTGCCAGTACGCTCTAGATAAACTAACTGCTTGAATTCTCTGGAGAAACAACAAACTTGTTTGTTTTTAGAGTTTAACAAATATGCAATCGCACGTTGGGATGCAATTCACCTAGGTAGTTAACCATTTTCTATTATGCATTTGCTTCGGTTACGTGCGTCATTCCGGCCTTTCACAATTGTGCCCTTTTTTAGCGCCTCTCAAATTTTCCTTTATTCGATTCCTCTTTATTAAAAAAAAGATTTTTTTTCTTTTTCATTTTCCCTTTTTCTTTTCTTCTTTTAGTGGTGGTCGAATCTTATGGAGAATGCCTGCGTATCATGTCCCCGCATGAATCAGACCGTGCGTAGTTCTGGACGATGTAAAAATACGTAACAAAATATTTTCCACGCAAACAACTGCTTTTATTATAACACTTGGAAAAAGTTTACAAACTTTAAAGACAAACAAAACAAAACTGACTAACTAACATACTTACAAAGTTTAACAAGAAAGACTCAAAACAAAGATTAAGAATACATTAATGCTTTAAAATTTCCTAGGGCCCCCGAGGCATCATTCGGCCTTGCCGCGGGCCTTTGTACAAGATCCCTTTGAAGCTTCTCCAGGTAGTTCATTATTTTCTTGATGAAAGTCATTACTGCTGCAAAAAAGGTGGTACGGGTCATGTCCTCTCATACTCGGCATTTTGCAGTAATGTAGCATGCGATGTTTCTGACCCCTTCTCTAATCCTGCTCTTTTCCTGCAGCAACCGTCCTATCTGTTGATCCTGGGCTTCCAGCACTTGAGAGTTATGAAGGAGTTGATCTTGAAACTTATGCATTTGTTCCTCCATTCTGTGACGACTCGGTCAGTCGTTCTGAGAGTTATAGCCCCGTTTTCGCAATTTCTGCTTCTTTAAGTGTAGGTCAGCTGTGTTGAGTTATATCAAGTTGGTAGGTTTGGGTTCAGATTAGTTTTGGAGTGAAATGATCACTTAGTCTCTTAGTTAGAAAGCTAAGTTAGAAAAAAATCAAGCTAAAATTGACTTATGAGTAAACGAATTTGGATTTAGATTTTTATGATTCGATTAGCTTTGTTGGGTGATTTTATACTTAGGAGTGTGTCCAGAATGTAATTTAGAGGTCCGTGGTAGAATTAGTTTGTAGATATCAGATTGAATTTTAAGAAAGTGAGAGGGAATTGGTGATGATGATATATAAAATAGTGTATTAAATAAGTGGCTAGGAGATAATGTTTTGATTTACTTATTTAGTTGAATTAGGGTGGTTGTGCCAATAATAAAATAGGAGGCAAGTGGACCAAGCCACCTTTTAAGGACTTCACGTCCAAAGCCTTTCCAAAGTGGGAATAGATGAACTGCTAGGGTATTAACTTAAGAAAAAGAAAAAGAAATTAGATAAATAGCAGGTTTTAGTCTTGGAGATTTGACGGTAGCACTTTTGAGAAGAAAAAAGGGCTAAGACGCTTTAGCATCGGGAGAAAAACTACGCAAACTAGGGACGTTGGTTTGCTCAGGTATTACAAGATTTCAGTGTATTTTGTTCAGTTAATTTTGGTCAACTGATAATTATGGTAGTATAGGAGATATGAATGTATTCTTATTCCATGAAAAATAGGAATAATAATTACTATATAATAATAGGATGGTAGTGATTATATAAGGATTGGTGTGAAAACTGGATGCCAACTCCGTTTCGTCAATGCCTTTACGAAATTCTGCAAAAACAATATGAAACTACTGCTACTTGAAATCCCTACTACTGTATTTAAGAATGAAACTATAGGAATCAGGATGTCATGATTGATAGTAATAATAAGCTAATGGTTGATGGAAGTAAAATCTTGTCATGAAAAACTAATATTGATGCAGTGTATATAAAATGGAAAAGGGACTTCTATATGTAAAATACAAAGTGATTATCTACTAAGTGGTTAATAGTGAAGAAGGCACGTCAATGTGTAATGACGATGACATGCAAAATGGTATATTAAGATAGTGGTGGATTCCCAGCATAAGAAATAGTATTATGGAATTGTAGAGTTATTTCAGAAGCTAATGTTTTGGCTATTTTGGTTGACAATTTGGTGTACTAGTTTTTATTAAGTGGATCTAGTTTCATTTTAATTTTGACTCGTCCTAAGATTATGAAACTATTCGCCTAGATTAATTAGAACGTGTTATTCAATATTTTGAATAGATTCGGAGCCTTTGGAGACCGAGTCGAGGGACGAGGGTATCCCGTAGTAGGATTTTACGTTGTTAAGGTAAGTAACAGTTTTAACTCTGGCTTTGAGGGTATAAACCCGGAGAAATTGATATTATGTGATTGTTTGGTGGTGATACACACGCTAGGTGATGGGTGTGTGGGTGTGCACCGCGAGGGATTGAGACTTGGTCCGTCCCGTGAGGCCTTATGGCCATCATCTGTGTTTACGTAGTTACTTGTTGTTGAACTTGTCTGCCTTCATATTAGAGATCGTGCTTAGTCTTTATTCATGCTCACATTATTTGTACTCTTTCATAGAAATTATTGTACATGTTTACCTCAGTCTCTATTATTTG
>MU782994.1:3310-40534 GCA_026770625.1 Nicotiana glauca | reverse complement strand
AATTTACCTGTTTATTTATGTTTATTGTAAATTGTAAAAATAAATAATTGGACTGTTTTGATTAGCTCGTCACTACTACTCAGTTCCTTAGTTATTTCTGTTACTACTGAGGTGGTTGTACTCATACTACACCCTGCACTTTATGTGTAGATCCAGGTGAGTTAGAGTGCGGCGATCGTTGAGTTCAGGCAAGCTATCTGTAGAGATTGCAAGGTAGCTTCTAATTCTGCAGGACCTTGTTACTCCTTTTATCATTTCTTCTCTGGATAGTTAGATAGTTTATATATCTTAGTTTATAGTTTTAGACGCTCATGACTTAGTGACACCCCGGTGTTTGGGACGCGTTTTCGTATTTTATATTGATTATATTCAGAGTTGATTTAATGTGAGAAATTTAATTGTTGAAAATATTTTATTAAATTCTTATAATCAAATTAATAGTAATACTTTAGGAATAGGCTTACCTTGTAACACGATAGATGCCATCACGACCATGGTTAGATTTTGGATCGTGACACATTCGCACTATCAGGTCATAACAGTGATTCCTATCTGCTCTGAAATCTCTAGCTTGACTGAATATCCTGTCTTCGAGAGTGTCTATTTGTCCTCTCAGGATAGTGACGCTCCCCTCATAGTCCCTCTTTATCTACTGCATATGAAGTGCTCGCTCTTTTGCGCCCTTTGTCCATCTGGCCCGGACCCTTGCCAAGCTAGCTTCAGACCTTCCCAAGTCCTCTTGGCATTCGTGGGCTTTCCCTTATATAAAATTCCTCTATACAAGTTTTCTCTTTTGACCCATAGCTTATGAACTGGGGGCGGTGGCACAGGTGTTCGGTCATCCACATTTGCAACAACAGATTTCACCCTTCAAAGAAGTCTCCCCCGGCTCTGCAGATTGTGAGAGCACGAAAGATCTCAGCTACTATCATAGGCGCGAGTGTGCTCTTGGCCTGAGTGAGCAAAGTGCTAACAACCCCTGCTATTTTTATGTCGATATTTCCGTCTTTTCTCGGGAACATCAGGAGCCCCAGGAAAGCCACCATAAAAGCGAAACGTCTATGCTCTTCCCATTTAAGGCGATTTCCTTTGCTACAGATTTTATTCTCTGGCTTGTTAAACCCTCATATACGACCATATATGTTGTATATGAATGATAAAGTACAAAAACCAGCTGCCAAGTCCGTGTTGTGTACCCCTCTGCTTATCTTTAGTGAGTCTAAAAATCTATGCACAGTTACGGTTCTTGGGGCAACCAAATACTTGTGTCTTAAAGGAAGCTCAGCATTCCCAATGTATCCGGCTATTTCTTCTAAAGTCGGGGTGAGTTCAAAATCTGAAAAGTGGAACACGTTGTGCGTCGGGTCCCAGCATGTGACCAATGCCCTTATGATGTCTCCCCTGGGTATAATTTCTAACAGCCCGGGAAGGCCCCCCAAAATTTTCTTGACCCCGTCTTGCCCTTCTCCACCAAAGTCATTCCATCATAGTCGCAACTCCAAAGGGATCTTGCTTATGAAAGAGAAAGGTTCATTTTGGTTTGTGTTCATCCTGCACATTTATTAAGGTAATTAATTGAAACAGTACTAATTTTATTCTATGTGACTCCAAAATCAAAAATTGACACCTTTTTCATATTTTTAATTCTAAAACTGAAAAGTCAGATTTGCAGATACGGTCTTTCTGCACCTCCGGAGGAAGAGTTTAAGGTGGTGTCTACTAACAGGGCAAAAAATTAGAAAAAGACCAAAGGTGATTGTTTATGCAAAATCAGCTTTCCGGTGTCCCTTTCGGGAACATTCGGCTATTTTTGACAAAAACGGCATCACCTCACCTATTTAATAAAAATAAAATTTTGTTAATTTTGGGATATTTTTACATAAAAAAGTTGGACCCAATGGGGGTTGCCTATGTACTCTCACATCCAGTGAGAATCAAACTAACGTGTTTCAAGCAAATAAAACGGACTCTTCTTGAAAACAAAATACAAACCCTCTTTTTCTTTTTTTTCTTTTTTTTTTTTATCGGAAAATAAAACGACTATTATTTTTTAACACAACTCTATTTTTTGAAAACAAGATTTTCTTCTTCTCATTTTATTGACAAACAAATAAACTATTTTTGAAAACCAAAAGTTTTTTTTTATTTTTTCTTTTCCCCTTTTTCATTTTTCAAAAATTGGGCAGAGTCTCGACACTATTTGGACATTGTGTTTTTCAAAATAGGCGATTAACTCTCTTTACCCTCATACTGGTATATATATATATATATATATATATATATCAAATATTCGAAAGTCGGTCAGCATGCAAGTCCAAAACAAATAAATGCACAAGTAGGATGCATCAGGATGGTCCATTATTCCGGGTACACCTGTCCTAGACGGACCCAACCCCTGTGTTGAGTCCCCTAAGTCAAAAATGCACATGATGCAGATAAGTGTTCCTACTAGGGATCCGGCATGAGGTTGAGTTATTCTAGGTTCAAAAACCTGGGTATATGTTCTAGACTGTGTACCCAAGCGGACAACTTGAGTCAAGGAGGGGGCTACGTACCGGGAACCAAAAGGCCATCCGGCTTAGTAACTTGTCCAGCCTCTTTCTTACTTTGAGGTATGACACTAACAGAATAGGGAGTCTCGACCAGCGAGCACATCCCCGGAGGTAAGAAGAGACGGGTTTCGTAATAGTTTATATATAGTTCAAATAATATCAAAGCGGTAAAAAGCAACATTTTGGACATTAGTCTCAAACATGTAATAAAATCAGATAATAAACAAAGCCAAATACAATAATTATTCCAAGCTCGAATTCTCGAACCCTGAACCGAAGTTTTAGGTTCTTCTCCCCAGCAGAGTCGCCAGAGCTGTCACACCTCCTTTTTTACCTACACCCCCGGAAAAGGTATAATAAAGGGATTTTTTTCAATTAAAGGACAATGGAAACGGGATTTATTATTAAAAGATTCAGAGTCGCCACTTGGGATATTTATGGTGTCTTAAGTCACCGATTTCAAATCCTGAATCGAGGAAAGGGTTGACTTTGTATTACAGGCTGCGAACCAGAAATCCGGGTAAGGAATTCTGTTAACCCGGGAGAAGGTGTTAGGCATTCCCGAGTTCCTTGGTTCTAGCACGATCGCTCAACTGTTATATTCGGCTTAATTATCTGATTTTTAAAATAATTATGAACCTATGTGCAAATTTAGTTTTTGACCACTTTTATTTAATTATTATTTTTTAAGAAAATTTGCAACGCTATTTAAAATATGTTTCGGGCCTCATCACATAAATGCATCCGCGGCCCATGACATATTTTATCTAACGTTGAGATTTGGATTTGGGTCCCATAAATGGGAACCCGAGTTCAAGAAGGTAAATTATTAAAATGGCGCGCCTAAAGCAACTATGTATTTGCAACTTTGCGATGGCCATGAAAATTCACTAAATGGCACGCCTCGATTTCTAAGAGTAAACAGGATTAATAAAATGAGGTCCATGCAATTGTCATTTTGTTCGGCACGTCCCCCCTCAATTTCATTAAAGTAAAAGCATCCAAATTAAGTGAACTACATATTTAACTAATTAAGCTACAAGAAAGTAAAATTAATACTAATCCCGCATTAGACCGCGAAGTCAGCGATTTCCTTAGTCTTGTGACCATGTCCTGTTACAATACTAATCACGTCCTATAGCTAAGTGACATCCAATTTATAGTAGTTTCCAATTCTGGCTTCACGTATAACTCATTCCAACATGAGATAACCTTACTGATTTTAATCTTGCGAGTTGGCAGACTTCCATATTTGGCATAACTATGCGCGACTTTGACGTAAACTAAACTGGGGGACAATAGTTATTCCCTTTTGCACATAGATCTTTTGCTATTACATCTATCTACTTTAACAAAAATAACACCATAAGTAGAATAAAAATGAATAAGCTTAAAATCACTTAAAGAGCAAAATAAGAATTCATACCTATGTTACCAAATGCTCTTAAACTACCAGGAAGTCATTCAATTAAACAATTTAGGAAGCAAAATAATGCCAAGATTGATTCCTCATTTTTAAACTTCTAAATCTTAACTCAACTTCACCTTAACATCTAAACTTCACCTATTAACAATTCAACTTCACCTTAACATGGATTTTACACTGACTACTTGACAACTTGAACTCAAACATGCTTTTCTCAACAATAATGAATAAAGAAGCTAGTATGATATACTAACATTGTCTGATTTTCAATTATAACCATCTTTCAACTAACACACTAATCAAATTTTACAGTTACATAACGATTATGAAATTCAAAGGACAAGAGGTCCAGTTTACAAATAATTTCATATCTTATTCCATCTTCTACTCATTCTTCAGTTTATACATCAAGTGATACCCAAAGAGGGCTGAGACATACCTGGAACAGGAAAAAAAAAGATGAATAAAAGTGAGGTCAGCAATCAGCAGTAGCAAGGGCAAGAACCAGCAACAATGACATCCCAGGATGACCTAAATTAAGCTAGAAGATATTCAAATCAATACAAACGTTGCTCAAAATCTCTAAACCAACTCTTAAGATCTCCAAATTTGAATTGTTTTACCCAAAACAAACCAGAAATTCCTCCAGGAACTGGAAAGTGAAAGAACCTTAGGAAAATTCAATAAAACAATACAAGCAATTGTATTTTTAGAATCTTTCCTGTTAACTCTCTCAAGCTCTATGTGTTCGGTTCTCTCTTAAACTCTCACGATTTTCTTCTATTTTCAGTGTTCTTAGAGTGTCCTGGATTGCTATATCTTAAAACTTGTCAGGTTTTTTTAGAGTGTTTTTTTCAGTGTGTGTGTATTTTTTATAATGTATATCTGTCCAGCCCTCTTAAACTCTCTGTCTGTTTTATAAGTTTTTCAATCCTCTTTTTATCCAGATTTTCAGGCACTTAGTGGACAATTAACTATTCTATGTCAGCCCTTAAAACTAGCAAGTGTAGTCTCCACTATTAGTTGTCTTTTAACTTTTCAATCCCACTTAGAAATGTCCCTCTTTTATTCATTAGTGCCCTACTTATTAATTAGCAACCCTTATTTAATTATTCAAGTATCCTAATTCTCAAACTACCCTCTGAAACCTTTGTGAATTACCCCTGAGAAACTAGGCAGAATCTGGGTCCAATTGGCCCAAATCTGGAAACCCTTAGGTAACCAAAACCAAACTCGACCTATAGGGATACACTTCAAAACCAAAACACAATCAAACCAAGTACTGAATTGAAATGAGACAAGCGAAAACAGAAGTAATTCGGGCCATTATTTTTTACTAATCTCCAGTAATGCCACTAAACGCTTAACGAAATTGAAATCAACTTACTATCAGATTATTGATACTAAAAAAAAAATAAAACTAACATGTATGCCAAGAACAATTATAAAACTGGTGAAACAAAAGACTTTAAAAGAAAATGGTGAAATAGATGATGATGTGAGGTAATAATCGAAAAGAAAAAGCAAATAAAATTTTAAGAGAAAAGAAACTGAAAAGGGAATACCCGTGTGCTCCGAATGTATTTGAAATTCTTGAAAAACTTCTTCGATTTTGACCTTATTAGACCTTAATCTTGTGTTTCCTGTGTGAAAACACACGACTAAGGACCAATAGTCCAAAATCCCCATAGGCCCGTTGAATTTTAGGGTTTGTTCTCTGATTTCAAATTCGAACGGTTTGAGGGGAATTTAATGGAAACTGATACAGGATTTGGGGTAAGGGAGGCACGGTGGTCATTGGGTGTTAGTTTGGGAAGGTTTGAGGTGGCGACGCCACCGGGGAATATGAGGGTCGCGCTAGGGTTCGTCCCTTCGAATCAAGATTCAAAGGGTTATGATGGTATTCAAGGGAAGGGGCTTGAGGTGGTGGGATGAGGAGGGGGGAATCGATGGTGTTAATTTGGTGGCGATTGGAGGTTGTCCGCCGCCGTGGGCGATTTCCGGCAGGCGGAGGGCGGTGGCGGAAGGTTTGGTCTCTGAAGGTTTAGAGACGAAGAGGTAAGGGTGTTTTGAGGGGGGTTGGGTCAGGTTGGAGGGTTATATACTAGGTAGAAGATTGAATCTAAGTCGTTCGATCAATCGAGATCAACGGCTTGGATCGAGTGACTTAACAAAACGGTGTCGTTCAGACACCCTTGAGACCGGATTGGTCTCTGATGGAACGGGTCGGGGCTGACTGCGGGTTAGGGCGAAGGATTTTGACCATTGGATCGAATTGATCCAATGGCTTGGATCAATTGACACTAAACGACATCGTTTGACTGGTCATGGAGATGGACTGGGTAAGGGATGGTGTTGGGCAAGTTTTTAGCGGGTTTGGGATGGTTTTTTGGTTTGGGCTTGGGGAGTTTTGGCCCAATTCCGATTTCCTCCAATTCTTTTCCTTTTCTTTTTATTTTCTAAAAATTTTAATTAAAAGAAAATACAAACCTAAATTAATCGTTGTCCAAATTATCCTAAATTACTAATTAGCTCTAAGTAGTAATTATCACAAAATAATTAAATATCAAATTTAAAAAAAATCATACAATTTTGACATTAAACACTAAAATGCGAAGTATGTTATTTTTGTAATTTTTTATTTTTGTAAAACAATTAATTTACTACTTAACTCAAGAATTGTAAAATTAAATCCTAAGAATGCAAATGCAGCCTATTATATATTTTTTTGTATTTTTTTCATTTATTTAAACAAGTAAACATGCAAGTACAAATGCAAATAATGACAGAAAATTCCACGAAAATTTACAAAATTGCACATAATAAAACAGATAATTTTTTGTTTTGATTTTGTAGGAGTAATTCCTGTGAGGCAAAAATTACGTACTCACAACTGGGACCTCAACTAAACCTACGAACATATTTCATAACATCGTTCAAACTTGTTCCAACCTTCAGAATGCTCAAAACAACATCAAAACACTTATTTTTCATCGGATTCAAGATTAGGAATCCCAAAAACTCTAAAAACACATTTTCGATCAAAAAGTCTATCAAACCTCGTCCGAATGACCTGAAATTTTGCGCACACATCACATTAAACACTACGAAGCTACTCCAACCTCCGAAATTCCATTCCGACCCTCGGATCAAAATCTCACTATCGGACCGGAAACTTCAAAAAGTCAACTTTCGGCATTTCAAGCCTAAATTAGCTACGGACCTCCAAAACACATTCAGATCACGCTCCTAACCCCGCAATCACCTAACAGAGCTAACGGAACCATCAGATTTCCATTCCGAGGCCGTCTTCACATTGTTCCGACTATGATCAACTTTCCAACACTTAAGCTCTCATTTAGGGACTAAGTGTCTCAAAACTCTCCGAAACTAAAAACCGAACATCCCGGCAAATCAAATTAGCAGAAATAAACTTGGGGAAAGCAGTTAATAGGGGATCGGGGCGTTAATTCTTAAGACGGACGGACGGGTCGTCACATCCTCCTACACTTAAACATTCGTTCGTCCTCGAACGAGCATAGAGACATACCTAAAGTGAAGTTGTTCATGGCCCAAAACTGCTGAGCGACGCGCTAGAGCTCAAAACGATCTATCGGGTCGTCACATTATTCTGATTACTAATCTCACCGTTTATAGACGGTATTTACTTATACTTAGTTATTTTTTAAACGATACAAAAGTTAAAGTCGTGCTTATATTGTGAATGGCTCATTGCTCATGCATGTGAGGAGACAAAAAAAATTATTGAATTGGTGATGAGTCACATCAAGTTGTACGGATAGTTGTAATTCCTCTCCAAATGAAAAGGTGGAAGGTTCTCCATACATTCCAGTGAAGAATAAGGCATAATAAACAACTAGAAAAAAGAATCTTAGCATAGTTGAATCATACTGTGATAACCATAATAACTACTCCGTATATAAAAAACCAGAGAACAGCAGAATTGATAAATATATACAGTTAAACTTCTCTATATCAAACTCATTTGTTCCGAATATTTTCGGATCTTATAGCAAAGTGTTGCTATATAAAACATATATTATAATATGAAAATTGGTTCCTAATAAACTTGGTTATTATTGTGAAGTGTTGTTATATATGGATGTTGTTATAGAGAGGTCTAACGTAGTAGCAAAATGGGAAAAAACCGAGGGCATGTCACAAATAGCTTTTCTATCCGATTATATTGAATTTATTGTTGTTGTTGGTGTATATTACCAAAATGGGGTACGAGAGGTGTAGATCCAACTGCCAAATTTCCAAAAGAAAGTATTTGGTTTTTTATGAATAATTTAACGTCTATACACTGATAGGTAGGAAGTATTTTTCGCTATTAGGTCACCTAAATAATAACTACATATAACCGTCATACAAAGTGAAATTAGTAACATGGATAAGAAAGCAGCTTACCTACCACACTAGATTAAAAATTAAATTACACTGATAACAATTCTTTAGGAAATGACCACCCATAATTGCCCCCAGTTTGGTATCCCTTTGCTTCTACTTCCACTTTCCTTGCACTTCCTTGCTAATCTTCTTTTATCATTCTTTGGCCAATAATCATCACCATTTTCATGTTCAATGACTTTGGTTTCGGCTTCGGCTTCGGCTTCGGCTTCTTCACCATTTTTAAGTTCAGCATCTTGTTCAACTCCCATTTCATTATTATTACTATCTTTTAACCAAGAAAGTCTGAGCGTGCCATCAGCACGTTCAGCCTGAAAGTAAGGGCTGCAAGTACTTATACTTACCGCCCTTAAAACTAAGTGACCTCCTTGGCGATAAGATCTTACTTGAACTTTGTCCATTCCATTGATTGAAGTAAGAGGAGGTGGAAAAGTTACTATCCTCTTGATTCTTTTCTTGAATTCTCGACATTTTGATCGTTGAACACGACGAGAAATGTCAGAAAAGAATTCATCCATATTGCTTTCACTGATATAATCATTACCCGTCTCGCTTCCTAATATCTCTGTGCACATCTCCAAGCTTCTTGTGTTCATAATGGAAGAAGAAGATTGCTTCGTCGAAGGGTGAACGTAGATTTCCTCCGTTGTATCGGATCGATTATTTTGGTAGGAAGAAGAGTTGTTGAGGATTTGCATGAAACTCCAGTTACTCACATCTTGATTTTCTTCTATTAGTTCTTGTGGAGTAAAGTTTGATATAGAAGGAGACATTTTGCTAATGTTTTGGAACAGAATTACAATTGAAAACAGAACAAAAACAGGGGAAGAAATAGAGGAATTCTTCTGGTTTTTTATTTGAAGTGTGTGTGTAATTTTTAAGTGTGGAGAAATTTTAATATGGTTAAAATGGGGACCAAAAAAGTTTTAACTCGTGAGAGCTTTGTGTGTTTGTAAATACAACGTAAAATAGAGTTTTTATTCAAATCTCTACTCAATACAGTTGCTGATGAAAGTAGCGCGACAAAGAGCAATGCGGTTGATAAAAGATAGAAGGATAGGACATGAAGGAGAAGTGAAAGGTGCAAGCTTGAATTTATAGTGGTATAAAGCTACCACTTGAGGGTTTTTTTTTTGGGTGGGGAGGGGGTTTGCAGGGATGGATTCAGTTCAATAGCTATGGATTTCCGTGAACCCAGTAGCTTTTATCTAGAATTTATATTTGTATTGAAAAATTCATTAAATGTATAAGAATATTTAGCTTGGAACCCAGAGTCCGTTCATCTAATTAGTATTGTATATTAACTAGAGATTTTTGTAAGAATCCATAAACCTAAAATACTGGATCCGCAGTTGGGGTTCTATATCATGCAAGGAAGAGCAAAACTTTTGATGCCACTAGAAATATTCAGCTTTTTACTCTACCACATAATATAATGAGGAAAAGGACAAGAAAAAGTTGAAGAAAGTGGGAGGCTAGAATAACTTGAAATTGGACGAACTTCATTGGTCTTGTTTTTTTTTTTTTTTAAATGGTATTTTCCTTTTTTTTTCCTTAAATTGGTAAAAGATATTGATTTTTGCCTGGTTTTAATAGCTAAAAAATGGTTGGTTAAGTGTCAAAAAATGAATTAAAAAACGTGTGGAATGAATAAATACCTTTTGTCCATACAAATATGAGCCAACAGACTATATTATTGAGTTTTTGCCCATCTCATTCATACTTTCCAATTTCCACTTTTCTTTAGTAAAAATTCAAGAATCAAGACATCTTTTTCCAAATACTATCATTTTATTTTGGATCATTTAGTTTAATCCTAAAAACTAGCTCATGAGAATTTGGGATCATATATAACATGTTCGAGCCTCTCTATTGCGAAATGCTATAATTTTTATATATAATATTGGAATCTATTCAGAAGTAATGCGCGAGACCAGACACCTATTTTTCCTGGTTATAACGGAAAGTTAGAAAATGTGAATGTATTTGTTTAAATTTCTTCCTTCGTTGGTTTTTGGTTGTCTATGGGAAACAGTCTCTCTGCCCGTCTAGGATAGGGATAAGGCTGTGTACATCTCACCCTTCCCAAACCCCACTATTTTGAAATATAGGGATATATTGTGGAAAACCAACACTTGTAAATGCACTATGATTGTGATTAGTCTAAAGTTTGAAATGTCTTTTAGAACGTTAGTTCAATAAATAATGAAATCCCACTATAATTGATTGGCCAAGAATAATCAAGCTACTTTCTATTTTGTGTTGTTTTACGGATTAACAAGGAAAGTGTGTTTGGAGTTATTATGGATTTAAGTTATATGTACCGACAAATGTAACCAAAAATCTATATTACTAGTATAATTTAATTTGTTATAAAATTTCATTTATCATATATTTTAGGCTACCAATCAATGTTACTAAATATAGTTGCAGATAATTAATTACTTTCAGCCTTTAGAATTAATCTTACTTAAGAGAGTCGAAAATAACATCCACTAACATAATCAATTAAATGAAATTATACGCGGTGATCGTATTTAAAAAAATTAAAAAATATTAATAAACCGATGAGAATGAGTCACAAGTTGACATATTCCACATGCACATGCAAACCAATGCAAATTAATGGAAAAGTAATTACGCATAGGAAGTAAATCCAACGTCATTTTTGGCTATTTTATAAACGAATTAAAGCATAATTTAAGGATGTTCTTGTCCTTAAGCACTTAAGCCCAGTCATAACTATGGATATGCATGTTACCATCAAATAATAAACATTTGAATCCAATGCCTTTCTCCTGCAACATATAAATATGCGATTCATGAACGTCGGTTTAATATAGCCAAAATTTCATAGTATAGCCAGTTTTCGGACTGGTCAATCAAAAATAGCTAACGTTTACCAAGTCAATGAAAAATAACCACCGTTTTGCTGCGATAGAGACCGGTCCAGCATAATATACTGGAGTTCGGTGCACTTGTGTATGAAGTCCATCATATTATGCTGGACCAGTATACTTTGCTGGCTCCAGTGCTCCAGTCTTCAGTATATTATACTGGACCATTATACTTGCTGGAACTCCAGTATATTATGCTGGAGTTCTAGTGTATTTATGCTGGAAGTCCATCATATTATGCTGGAGTTCCAGCATACTATCCTGGAACTCCAATATAATATGCTGGAGTTCCAGCATAAATACACTAGAACTCCAGCATAATATACAAGAGTATTTTTCGAGTTTTGAACAGTGTTTTCGCTTAGATCTATTTTTACATTAAAGTGGCTAAATTTCGGTTACTTTTGAAATTGGGCTATTTTTGAACGATCAGTTGTAAATCTGGCTATTTTTAAAATATCCCTTTAATATAATGTCTATCATATGTTAAATCATGACATATTTTATACCGTGCGTAGATCCAGTGGTGGGTCCAGGGTGTAGTATACGAGTTCATTGGAATCCAATAGTTTAATTTTTGCCCTTACTTTATATATTTATTAAGAAATTCATTAAATATATATATTTATAAATATTTAACTGTGAAGTTTGAAGTTTCTGGTGGTTGCTATGTTCCAGTGTTTTAGCTATTAAATTTATGTGAAGAAATTGGTAATTGGTGGAAGAATAGATAAAAATACATAATTCTCAATAAGAAAAAAGGTACTTTTATGTATTTAGTTGAAATAATACTCTCTGGAAACATTCAAAATATAATTTAAATGACAAAACACCTGCAACCCAAAGAAGAAAAATATAAATTAAAAAAACAAATTAAGAATTACAAATGTTGATATCAGCTAACCTTCAACTCACAATATAAGAACCCTTTGGTTATATATGTTGAGTATGAAAGAATAAAAATTAATAATATGGAGGAGGTGTTGATGGAGAAGGAGTTGTAGTTGATTGATAATAGTAAGGGGGTGGTGGTGATGATGAAGGAGGAGGAGTTGAACTATAGTAGTAAGGTGGCGGAGGAGAAGTTGATAATTTTTTGTAATAATCATTCTGAGGGACGTTGTATTCGTGTTTAGGCATTGAGGATACTTTGTAGGAGTTATTTTTTGAAAAAGATGGCACATTTTTGTAGTTATTTTTTGGAACGGATGACTTTTTGTAGTAGTCATTCTTTGGCAACGATGGCACCTTATATTCAGGCACCTTGTAGTTATTCTTTGGAACTGATGGCGTTTTATAGTAGTCATTCTTTGATATAGATGGCACCTTGTATTCCTGTTTAGGTGTTGAGGGTGCCTTGTAATAGTTATCTTTTGGAAGAGATGTCACCTTCTTGTAGATATCTTTTGGAACTGATGATTTCTTGTAATAGTCATTTTTTGGTAAAGATGAAGCTTTATATTCCTGTTTAGGCACTGAAGATACCTTGTAGTAGTTATCTTTTGGAAAAGATGGTACCTTCTTGTAGTTATATTCTGGAACAGATGGCTTCTTGTAGTCATTCTTTGGCAAAGATGGCGCTTTGTATTCCTGTTTAGGCAATGAAGGTACCTTGTAGTAGTTATCTTTTGGAAGAGATGGCATCTTTTTGTAGTTATATTCTGGATCATATGGCTTCTTGTAGTAGTCATTATTTGGCAAAGATTGCGCTTTGTGTTCCTGTTTAGGCACTGAAGGTACCTTGTAGTAATTATCTTTTGGAAGAGATGGCACCTTCTTGTAGTTATATTCTGGAACAGATGCCTTCTTGTAGTAGTCATTCTTTGGCAAAGATGGCGCTTTGTATTCATGTTTAGGCAATGAAGGTACCTTGTAGTAGTTATCTTTTGGAAGAGATGGCACCTTCTTGTAGTTATATTCTGGAACATATGGCTTCTTGTAGTAGTCATTCTTTGACAAAAATGACGTCTCCGTCTTGTATACCTGTTTAGGCACTGAGGTTGCCTTGTAGTAGTTATCTTTTGGGCTTGGGACTTTATTGTATGTTGAAACATGTGGTTTATAAGAATATGGTGAATATGCCATAGTGCAGGTTGCAATCAAGAAAAATGCCAAAGCACAAACAAATTGAGGCAGTTGTTTCTTCATTTGGCTTCCAATTGAGAAGATTTGGATTCTAAGGCTAGATGATTATTTTTTCTTTTTCTTGTGTATTTGTGAATGGAGTAACTAGAAGTTTATATAACATAATTAAGAAGGTACTTGATGATTTTTTAATGCTTAAATTAATCCAAACACATATGAGATTTTTCCTTTTGTTTTTTGGTTAATGCTGTTCCACTAAGATATTGAGATAATGGGATGCCATGAACATAACATACACCTTAGCTTGGCTCACTTATTTTAAAAAATTAAATCCAAAATTTTATTGACTTCCAAAAACATGAATCCTGTTTACAAACATATCATTTGTGATTTTATAAAATGATTGGAGAGGAAAAAGAAAGAAGAAAATAATATTTACGTTACGGCCTTACTAGTTTATTCTACAAATTAATACTTCATTATTTTGGGCTTTTAGCTTACTAATTATATTTATATTATGAAAAATTAGCCATTTTAGTCCCTGCATTATAGTCTAATTCTGCATTACCTAATCGCTTAAACCAAAAATAGCGGGTGGTTATATAATATATGTATAATATAATATTTGTATAACTATGTATAATTAGTGTATATCGGCTAGAAAAAATAAATATTAAAATATGAACGGCTATTTGTGTAAAATTCCATTTTAGTTCTTAAACTTGAAAATGTTAACTTTAGATTCTTTTCTAAACCACTTCCCGTGGAACAACATTGGCACTCGTGAAAGAGAAAACAGATACTCCAACAGGATAGAGATTACAGCCCATTTGCAACTCCATGTGAGTATCAATGAAATGAGAAATACATACAAACATGTTAATTACATAGTTTCTACAATAGAATTCATCTTAGTCTTTCTTGATTGGCCACATTTTATAAATATTTTCCGTTACTTAGATTTTGAAGGTTTGGCTTGTCCCTCGTGTGACACGTAGGCTATCGGTTCGAGCCGTACAATCAGCAATTGATGTTTGCATCAGGTTAGGTTGCCCACATCACATCCTTTGGGGTGCGGTCCTTCCCTAGACCCTGCGCAAATACGGGATGCTTCGTGTACCAGCAAATGATGTAGGTTATCGGTTCGAGCCGTACAATCAGCAACTGATGTTTGCATCAGAGTAGACTGCCCACATCACATCCTTTGAGGTGCGGCCCTTCCCCAGACCCTGCATGAATACGGGATGCTTCGTGTACCAGGCTGCCCTTTGCGGTCCATAGAGTCTGAAAAATCCTTGGTCCAACTCTCATAATTTATCCATTTTTCAAGAATTATGACAAGTTCTCTTGTCTAGCAACATCTTTACATAGAGGCTGCCCTGGCCCATTTTTACCTTTAATTTGAGCTTTTCATATTCCTCATTCTTGGAATTTTGATAGTACCTAATGTAGTGATTATTTATTGCAAGGACATCCAATTGTCATCGAGATAGATGTAGATCCAGAATTTAAACATGATGGATTCAGCTTAACACTATACAATGTACTTTTGAAATTATATCTCTAAGATCAATGTCGAAAATGCTAGATTCAGTTGAATCCATTCAATATGGTTGCATCTGCGTCGATGCTTCTACTCTAAGATAAGTACAACTTAAATCAAGCTTTACTTGATGAATGGAGGGGTGTTGCTGGGATGAAGATTAGAGGATGAAAACAACAACATAATTGTTGTCTTTCATTATAGAAAACAACTTGCAATATAGGCTACAAAATTTTACAATATCGCGATATAGGCAGATTACTACATTGATTAAAAAAAAGGTTTTATACTTTATCATTGTTTCTTCATTCTTCATCATAGATCTCATCTAGTGATTTGGAAATACCGTATATATCTTTCTGTCGTGCTCCGGATCCGCCATTTGTCTCTGTATCCTCCTCTGGAGAAATGTCCAAACCCATTCCTCTTAGTAAATCTTCATAAGATGCAGAGAGATCTTGTGAGGTCAACTGGTGGTACTCAACAAGATGTCTAAGGCATTGGTTCTCTCTATTCAGGTTTGCATTTTCATTTGCAAGTCTTGATTTTTCAGTAAGAAGTGCCTCCATTTGAAGCCTCACCTAAGCAAAGTAAAAGGAGTAGATTAAATGCAGACATTTTGCTATTTTGAGTCACAATTCAAATGATAGAACATGAAATTTAATCTAAAGTTGATCATGACTATTCTTATCTAGTGTGTGAGATATATAAACGGTTAGTTTATACAATTTCAATCTATCTTACATTCTAAAGGGGAGGCTTCGTATAACTGGTAAAGTTGATGCCATGTGATCAGGAGGTTACACGTTCGAGTCGTAGAAACTGCCTCTTGCAGAAATGCAGGGTAAGGTTGCGTACAACAGACACTTGCGGTCCGACCCTTCCCTGGATCCCGCATAGCATAGCGGGAGCTTAGTCCAGGTTGGCCTTTTTGAATCTATCTTACTTTCTGTTATGGTTTAAAGTAGTTTTATCTACCATATGAGCTCTAGTTTTATCTACCATATTGTACTGTCAGATTATATACCATAAATCTATTCTACATTGTGTGAAACAATTTTTGTGTAACGGCCCAAAGTAACAAACAATTTGAGTGTCACTCTATATTTTCTACCGTGATATGGGACTGTAAGTTTATATAACATATGATCATGCCGTGGTTGATGTAGTAAATAATTTGAGTATCATGATTCAAGTAGTATCACTCAATGTCGTCTATCACATGATATATTATACTGTCAGTTTATATAACTTAAATCTATATCACGGTTCAAGTAGTAAACAACTTGAGTGAGGATGTCAAGTGTCATTACCAGGTCATCTTCTTCTGGTGGCATCCCTTTGTCAAAGCCATCGCGAAGTCTTCTATTCTCCTCCTCTAAAAGAGCAGAACGTTCTTGCATAAAGCGTAAGTCTGATCTTATTGATTTCAATTCTCGAGCTAATGTGGTCGCTTTTGATGCCATGGAAATTGCAAGCTAAAGAGATATAATATCAAGTTAGCATTTAAACACAAATGCAGCAGCAGCAACAACAATAACTATGCTTCAGTCCCAAACCAGTTGAGGTCGGCAAACACAAATGCAGCATTAGTAACTACAATCATTCTTGGAGAAAACAACAACGACAACTACTACAACCCAGTGAAGTCCCACAAGTGGGGTCTGAGAAAGGTAGTGTGTATGCAGATCTTACCCCTACCTTGAGAGAGTAGAGAAGTTGTTTCCGATAAACCCTCGGCTCGATAAGGAAGGAAAGAAATAGTAGAAACAAGCAATAGAACACAAGAAAAAGGAATGAAGGGGTACAAACATTTTTGGCTTTCTTGAACTTCCCCATCCCTTTTGTGACCTGCCCATTTTCTTTTTTGGTATCATCATCTTGTTGTGCATCATCTGAGCATTCGTCCAATTTCCTCTTCAATCCTTTGTCGCTTTCTTCACCCTTTTTCTTTTGTTCATCTCCTTCATTTTTACCTTCCTTTGATTGATTTTCTCCACTTTTTGCCTTCTCCATTGTGCAATGAAGTATATCTGTTAATGTGGGCGGTTTCGCTAGATCTCTCGCTCCCTGTATAAATATATATACAGCATACATGATCACTAGCTCGACGTTTATTTCTAGGTTTCCAAGCAATGTATGCATGTGCAAACACAACTTTCAATTTCTAAATATTCTTTTTCAACTATATATTACGAGGTATATTCACTTCCAAATACTATTTTTCAACTTCAAATACGCGAATTTTCAACTTCAGCAAAATATTGCCAAACTGTTATGCCTCAAAAGTTACATTGCAGACCGTAAAAATCTACCTAATGGCAAACAATATTCACTTCCAAATACTATTTTTCAACTTCAAATACGCGATTTTTCAACTTCAACAAAATATGGCTAAACTGTTATGCCTCAAAAGTTACATTGCAGACTGTAAAAATCTACCTAATGGCAAACAAGATAGATAATTTTTTTCATTCCTATTACCAATTATTTATGATTGACAAGCACAAATGATGATTCAACTTCAGTTAAAAACTCAACTTGACAAACCAAAACTTCTTTTCAACAAATCATATAGTATTCCTTAACAGAAAAAGCCTTTTGAAAAATTACACACAATCTAAGTTGCTCGGACTCGGATGCGAGTATCCGATACGGGGGGAACGGACCCGAGTATCGGATTCAGCAAAATTTAAATTTTAAAATTCGGAGGTGTGGATCCGGATATGAATACGGGTGCGGAGATTCGGCTAATAAAAAATAGAGCTATAAAAATATTGTAAATTTTGAGAGATATTGTGTGAAAAACCTCAATTTTTCTCCCAAATTAGTCGATGGACTCCGGTCAATGTGTTCGAAGTAAGTTGACCATATCCGGGACGTATCCCGCTCATGCTCCCGTCCCCGTCTCGTATCGGGACGGTGACGGCAACAAAATCAAAGAGTCCGCGCAATCTTAGCACACAATTAATCCATATATAACCTTTAATCATAGATTAAAACAAGGGATATATATACCTGAAGAGCATTTTCAAGATTGTTAGATAACTCTGAAAGAGTGTAAGAAACAGAATCAAATCCTCTTAGTAAAAGCATAGCATCCTCCTTCATTCTCTTTGATTTATCCTCTGCTGCTCCATCACTCTACAACAACCATTTTCACACAAAATTAAACAAAAATTAAGACCCCAAAAAAATTCAAAAAGTAAACATTTACCAATTAAAAAATTAAACACCAAAAAAAAAAAGAAAATTAAATTATGTGCATTAACGGTGTAAAATCAGGTCACTTCCTAGGTAATTAACGTGCTATCATAGGTTAAAATTCACTAATAGTATACAAAATCCTCTACAGCTCCATCATTCTGCGACAACCATTTTCAAACAAAAAAAGGACAGCTCGGTGCACTAAACTCCCGCTATGCGCAGGATCCGGGGAAGGGCCGGACCACATGGGTATATAGGTCTATAGTATGCAACCAGGGGCGGAGCTACCTTGTCCCGAGGGGTGTCAACCGACACCCCTTCGCCGAAAAATAATACTGCGTAAATGGGTATTTTAAAAAAAAATTGAATAGATACAAGGGGTTGACACCCCTTTACACAAGACAAACTCTTAGCGCAATGGTCAAGGGGTGTCAAAATTTACACAAGGTTGTAAGTTCCATTTCCGATAGCAGCAATTTTTTTTTATTTTGACACCCCTTTGTATGATTCCTGGCTCCGCCACCGTACGCAACCTTACCTTGCATTTCTGCAAGAAATTATTTCCACGGGTGACCTCCTCGTCACCTGACAGCAACTTTACCGGTTAACTCAAGGCTCCCCTCAAGCAACCATTTTCACACAAAAGTAAACAAAAAACGAGACCCCAAAAAAAAAAAATTTTTTTTTAAAACATGGACCAATTAAGACCCCAAAAAATATTAAAGAATTTAAATACTATGCTCTGACGGTATAAAGATATTTACATAATCAGGTCATTTACTAGGTAACTAACATGCTATCACAGGTTAAATTTCACCGATAATACAAAATATTAGTACTAGTTAAATTTACCTTTAGAGCAGGGAGGGGAAAATCAATAAGGGATCGATTTTCAAGAAGAGTATCAACCCTACTGCGGAGAGTACTCCAAAAACGTTTATCTGAAGATGGACTGTAAATTGGTGAAGAACCCATCAAACTTGATGATCCCTGAAAATTAAATAGTGAAAAAATTTAGTTTTTTTGGGTAATTTATATACTGAAAATTAATAAAAACAAAAGGGGTAGTACAGAAAAAAAGAATCTAAAGTTGAAATGTTTAATGTTGTGTTTTAAAGAGGAGAATCAAGAACCTTGTTAAGTGAAGCAGGAGATGAAGATTCTACTGAGATTGTCATTTGAGCTTTATGGATTTAGAGAGAGAAAGTGAATTTGCAGAGAGAGAGAGAGAGTAAAGAGAGGAGGAAGTTTGAACTTTGTATATGTAAGTTGTAACGGCTAGTTTTGGGGGAGCTGATGAAGTTGTCTTTAAATAGGAGAGTTCATGACACCAACGTTATAATAAATCGTATAAATAGGAGAGTTCATGACACCAACGTTATAATAAATCGTAACTTGTCTTGGTGTCGCATTTATAATTAAATATTTTTCATCACTAGGCTAAATAAGAGCTCGTTTGGACATAAAAAAAATTCATTTTTTTCCGAAAAGATTTCACTTTTATTCAAAATTAGTGTTTTGGTCATAAAATTTTTAATTTTTACTTTGAAGATGATGAATCTTGAAATTTTTTCGAAAATTTGAAAAACTCCAAAAAGTTTGTTTTTCAAAATTTTCATTCAGATGACTCACAAAACTTCAAAAACAACCAAAAATTACATTCATGTCCAAACGCAACTCTGATTTTCAAATATCATTTTCACCTGCAAAAAAAAATTTTCTTTTTTTTTTTGGAATTTTACAATTCTTATGTCCAAACGCCCACTAAATATACTTTGCAATTAATTATGTTTCCTGTAGGACTGGATTTTAAGTGATATGTTGCTTCCTTTTCACTTCCATTGAGTCGACGGTCTATGAAAAACAGTATCTCTGCATTCACAAAATAGGGATAAATACCTACACAGTATCCTTCTCGAACCCCACTTTAGAATTACACTAGATTTGATATGGTTGTTGCCTTGTTGGATTAAGTGATATATTAGCTCGAAAATCAGCTATAACAACTCATACAAAAGTATCCCCTAATTCTTGATTAAAAAAAAAAGTTTTTTTTTATTTAGTTCTAGATTTGAAGCAACACATTTTCAAACAAAAGATAATGTGGACCTTCTTGTGAACGGCATGATCTTAAAAGAAACTTCTGAAGGGCATGAATAGGATTCTTCATCCTTAATTAAAGGTCCTTAATTTGAGCTTTGGGAATAGAAAAAATCGGGACAAAAATCAAAAATAGCCTGATTTACAAGTGATCATTCAAAAATAGTCACAAAAAAAGTAATCGAAATTAGCTACTTTTCGTATAAAGATAAATCTGAACAAAAACACTGTTCAGAATCCGGAAAATACTCCAGTATAATATACTGGAGTTCCAGTATACTTATGATGGAACTCCAATATATTATACTTGAGTTCTAGTATAATGCACCGATCCAGCATAATATATTGGAACTTTTCACGTGTTGGAGTTCCGGCATAATATGCTGGAAATTCATACACGTACCGATCTCCAATATCTTATGCTAGAATTTTCCATGTTGCAGCAAAATAGTGGCTATTTTTCAATAACTTTGCAAACGCTGGCTATTTTTAATGACCAGTCCGAAAACTGGCTAGCCCGTGCTATTTCCCTTCAAAGTTCAAACAATGTAAAGAACCACAAAACGCTCCTAAGGATATATCAATATTAATGCCTTAAAACAAGATGAAAAACCTTTTATTTTGTTTAAAGAAACTGCCATCTTAAACAACTGCCAGCAGACTCAAGCATGCTGATATTGGCCATGATCCATTTATTTCTTGTCATCATCTAATCTATGTTGCTCTGACTCTTCGAAAATGTGGCCGATACGTATCGGATCCTCCAAAAGTGGTGCATTTTTGAAGGATCTGGCACGGGTGCGGCTAGATTTTGAAAAATCCGCGCAACATAGCATCTAATAACCTCCTTGTATTAGTCTCTTAAACAGTTCAGCTCATCTCTATGCTCACTCACAACAGCACGGACAGTTCCTCCGACGAACATAATACCTATGATGCAGTCTGACCAATGACTGGAATGTGCCTGATGCAGTAATCTGGCAAGTGACATGCATGTATAAGAAAAATAGAAAGACAGAATTGAAAGAAAACCTTGAAACGTTAAAGATTATTGTTCTTAAAGAAATATAGCATGTATACAGTTTAGAAGAGAAAAAGAGACAAATTAAATAGATACAGTAAGTCACTTCCAAGGAAGATGCAATTCATAGAGGTTGATTAAGGCCAATTAGAAAAAGTATCTTATTTCATGAAAGGTATTTCAGTTAGAATTCTAAACATAAATTTAAGTTTTAAATAAAACTAGTAACGTTACATAAATAAATAACAACAATAACTACCCAGTAAAATCTCACTAGTAGAGGTCTGGGGAGGGTAGTGTGTACACAGACCTTACCCCTACCCCGAAGATTAGAGAGGCTGTTTCCGAAAGACCCTCGATTTAAGAAGATGAAACGAAAACAAAAGAGAAGAGACAATATCAATACCACCAACAGATACCATAAGAAAAACTAACATCATAAAAGCCAGAAAATAGATGCAAAGCAAAAGCGATAACCATTAAATAGACTCGGCTCTATGAAAAACGAAAGAGTAGTAAGACACAACATTGTCACTAGCTGTCTTAGACAAAAACTCTATCAAACTAGTCTCACAAAGGTACGAACTAAGGAAAGACTCAACTACCTCCTAACCTAGGATCCTAGTACTCGACCTCCACAACTTCCTATCAAGGGTCATGTCCTCGGAAATCTGAAGTCTCGCTGTGTCCTGCCTGATCACCTCTCCCTAATACTACATAAATAAATAAATGAATCAAAAATAAAAACAGCCTTTTATTTGAAGGTCCTTTCTGACCGCACTCCATTTCAGCTCGGCAATTGTCTGTGCCTTCCTTTTCCAGAGTAATACAAAGTCTACATAGAGACCATATTGAGACTCAAAGAATCATGACATTGCCACAGAAAACCAGTAATTTTTCCAAGTTTCAAGTTCATACCCCCAAGCAGCCTTATCTTATAATGCTTCAGCTCACATGCCTACAACAAGGCAAGAGAATGCAACAAAAATGATATCACTATGAAATTCATACACATCAAGTGAACTTTATTACAATCAAGAATGAGAAACAAAAGATCAAAGCTGAATTCAAATGATTCTAGAGACGAGGTTAATTTTAAGACAAGACATGATCACTCTGAAAACTAAACACAGAAGAAATTAGATACATGCTAAATATCTTCAAGGATGGACAGCTAAATATCTTCAGCGATAACTATGATAAAGCTACACATGGAGACATGATCATAGAACAACTTCCATATTCAAAACTAGTACATAAAAGTGAAGAGGTAGTATGACCAACTTTAAAAGCCAGCCAAGAAGAAGCTGTTATCTTTAAGAAGTGGTTGATATCTCTTCTTTATTCCAGCAATTGATTTATTTTCCCCGGGTCTAAAAACCACCAAGACTCCAACATTATAGTGTCATATGCGTCAAAGCAACCAATCAAAAAGGGCAGCCCGGTGCACTAAGCTCCCGCTATGCGCGGGTCCGGGGAAGCGCCGGACCGTAAGTGTCTATCGTACAGAAGCAACATTACATAAGTGTGCATATAAATACAAATATGTAAATATTCTATGTGCGCAATGTCAATGGTGAGATGCAAAGACATTTTAGATAAAGCATGAAGATACTAGCCGACTGCACGGCATCATAAGGAGTATCTGTAGTGCACCAGAGCAGAGAACCATCAGTGCCTTTACCATGTCAGATATGTAGTGCTTTCAAAACCATGTTCTTCCATACGAGCAGCTGAAGTCGATTCATGACGTGAAGCATAAGTGGCCGCTTACTGGATTCACTAAGTGAACATGTCGTAAAACAGCATTCTTGAGTACATTTCCAAGAAAAACAATTGCTTGAACTCCTCCTTGCATTTTGTCTAAGAACAACATATTTTGGGTTTAGACAGATAACAGTTTAAATTTGGATACATTAGCAGCATAATGTCTTGCACTAAAGACTAAAACTACATATATCGCATAATCAGTTCGTATTTAATCCAATAGGAGCTTAGATCACAGAAATTGACAGTCCTAGACTTACTTTCACTTAAAGAGGGTCTAACCCTTTTTAACCAACAGTTCTCTACAACATAAAGCACCTTTACTTCAAGTACCCAACAAAAGATCCACCAAATGTAAAAACTAAGTAGAGGATTAAGACAAAATAAGGGAAAATATTCAACAAGAAGATATAAAATTTTAGACATTATCTTTTGATCCATAAATTAAGAAAAAAGCTATCTTATAGAGAAATCTTTTTGTAGAAATGTTCTTCTGAATGCTGTGATTAAATCAAGCAAGTCCATCATTAACCACAAGATTTTTAAATTTATTGCAACATCCAATTAAAATAAAAACTAAAAACATTTTTCCATCAATTTACTAAAACTCTAATCTGTAATACTAACAGACATTAATAAGAAAGATTGAATTTTACCAGGGAAGCTAAAGAGAAAAGAAGAAGAAGAAAACAAGTTGATAACTGGTCAATGTATTGATAGATCGCATAAGAAATCTAATAAGCGCGGCCACCACCCCCAAGACATGTAGCAGTAGAGTGAATGTGCTTCCATTTTTTAAGTTATTATTTTTTCTTGAAGTTTTTCTTTGTTATTTCTCCTTCCCCTTTTCAGAAACCATAAGTAAACAGAAGGGCCAAATGGTTCCTTAAATGTCAGTCATGAGAAGGAATCTTCTTTAATGATAGTGCTATTCCTGAAACCCATGGATCTCGCTCTGTTCTCTTTACTTTTTGTTTCAACAATCAAATTCTACAACAACAATTATTACATGTCAATCCCAAATTAGTTTGGATTGGCTACATAATCCTTTATATCTATTCTGCTCTATTACGACCCATTTCATTCTTCAACAATCACGCCTAGCTATCATCCTAGGATAAGTAGAGAAAGCAAATAAAACAGTTCTACAGTATAATAAAGGAAGAAAAGAACTCACTCCAACCGTGAAGGCACCGTTTCTCGAATTCCTATACACAAAAGAAACATTTTATACCCCACTACCATGAGTTACAGAAAATTTCATAGAATAATTTTTGGCTCCAAACAGGGTTATTAAAAGCGAGCGCTTCTCGCTTAAAGTGCTGAAGCGAGGCGAGGCTCAAGGTCTGCACTTTTCTAACCTAAAGCGAGGCATCTGGAAAAAAAGCGGGTACTTGAGCCAAAAAAGCGAGAAAAGCTCGCTTAAGCGAGGTCCAGCGGCTGCCTAGGGTTTTTTTTAAAAAAATTTGCAAATACACTAACGCACCTTTCTTCCAAAACATTTCTCGCTACTGCTACAAGCCAAAACATCCTGCGACATCTCTTCTTCAGTTCTTTTCTTATTCTCTCAAGGTAAGCTTCCCTTCTCTTCTGCTTTTCTCCGGTTTACCTGCTTCCTCTCGACTCCTCTCCTTGTTTCTCATCTTCTCTTTCTCTTCTTCTTTTCTATTTTTTTCAGTTCTTCTTTTCTATGTTCTGCCCTGTTTTATTGTTACGCTACTGCTCTGTTTTTTTCTTTTTTTTAAACTGTTGTTCACTCATTCTGCCCTGTTCTACAAATTCTGTTTTTGTTTTTTTGGTGATTGTAGTAAATTCTATCTCATTATCCAATGGCAGCAACAACAACAACAACAACCCAGTAAAATCCCACAAGTGGGGTCTAGGGAGGGTAGAGTGTACGCAGACTTTACCCCTACCCCGAAGGGGTAGAGAGGCTGTTTCGAAAGACCCTGAGCTCGAGAAGAAGAAAAATAAACAATAAACAATAGATCAATGACAGCAATAGAAGCTATACCAATAGTAACATCATAAAAAATAGAAAAATAGATGTAAAATCAATAACAATAAACACCAATACAACCATAGGAAATAGTGAGGAAACTACATAAACCACTAACAACCCACAGCAAAATATCAACAGGCCAAACCCGCCCCCGGCATCAAGCCAAAATAAAGATCGAGCTTGGGCGTATGGAGTTGCAATTGCCAGTAGCACAAAAGTCCGATGTTATTTTAAGAATTGAAACATTTGCTTAATATATTATTTTTATTGAGTTCTTGGTCATTTATCTATGCCTATTTAATATTTTTTATTTATGTTTTATAAATTGCGCTTCACATGAAAAAAGCGCGCGCTTTGCTTTCCGCTTCTCGCTTCGGTGAAGAGAGGCCTCCTCGCTTTTTTCCGCTTCGCTCTCCAAAACACTGGCTCCAAATACCATAACCATTAGCCTGAATAAGAATTCCCAGTTTACATTGTCAAAGTATTGTATTAGTACTGTTAGAGTATCTATCATCCTCAACGGTACTGTAGAATTTTTTTTCCCTATTCTAAAAGGGTCTAAGGCAAGGTGATCCACTCTCGCTATACATTTTTATTCTTGCTTCTCTTGTCATTGAAACATCTATCATTCCTCTCCATCCAAATAGACCAGAAAATGCAGGAAGGAATAGCAGTCCAGTATGTCCCTTGATGAAGACTGCTCGTACCAGACTACCAGCTGCTTAATGCAAGTTTAATGCATCCTGGCATGACCCGTTGGACACCAAAAATGGCAAAAAATATTGTCCGGATCTGCCTAGAGAAGGTACAGTGATGCAGTAGATAATTTACTGCTTCAATGGCATTTCCACACAGAAAGCATCTGTTGCACAAAACGAAACCTCTTTTCAGTTGTCATGGGTTAAACAAACTTCGTGAGTAGCGATCCAAGTGAAACAGGTGGCTGTCAGGGCTGCAATTGTCTTCCAAATGTTTTCCACGGCCAGTCCTTTTGAGTGCCTCCCATATTCCTCAAAAGATTTTTATAACATATTTTTACAGTAAACTCGCCGTCTTTCTGATGCTTCCACCACAGTGAGTAAGCAACCTGATCATTGAGAGATATGGCATCCAATTTCAGCAGCGGTTCATTTACATATTATTGTTCTATGAGAATGTCAATTCCAAATAAGCACCAAGTACTCTTGGCTCATATAAAAACTTCCAAAAATATATTCTTAAATAATTTTAATATGATGTTGACCATCCATCTATAGTATATTCTGTCAGGGTTAAACAATTTTCATTTCAATGCCAGGAAAACCAAAATAATTCATACCATATGGTTAATGAATAGAAGGATGGGGTTGATCTCGTCAGCTTTAGTGTTCCATTTATGGATGATATAACGACGACTTTAGAAGCTACAGAAAAGTGTTTCCATAGCAATTTCTAAGAACAGGCAGTTGTTATGATTCTCAAAAAGAAATAGAAAACGATACTCTGTCTGAATAACCCCCCAAAAAAATGAAGACAACTAAATAGCACTGAAGATGATATTAGTAGACCTATAACGCGCACACATAAGGAAACTCATCTTTCTTTATCGGTATTACTCACCATTATTTATCATATTAAGAGTGCAATAACATTTGATTTCGAAGAAAAAGAAAACAGGAAAAAATCAAAATATCAAAATTGATGTACCTCCTAAATAGGCGTGCCCGACAGCTCAAGCAAATTCTAATTGCCATCGGCTTCTGCAATTGCATTGAATGCTATTTCTTTTGCAGAGATGAAAAGAAAATTGTATCAGAGCAATAGCATAGCCGAATAAACCAAGCAAAAGAAATAGTCACTTCTTATTTTTCAAGTGAAGCTCCGGTATCATGTCAAGGACAGAGGGATTCTCCCTAATAACGTTTACCAAAAAGCTGGTTGTAGTTGCATCAAATGAGAAGCCTCTTCCAGCCATTTCCTGCATGAAAGTTCTCATTTCATTAATTCTATTGCACCTGAGAAATCCTTGCACAATAACATTGTAAGTGGCATTGTTTGGCAAACAACCATTGCCTTCCATTTTTCTTAGCATATCTTTAGCTTCGTCTAACATCCCTTTGAGACAAAATCCATTTATCATTGTAGTGTATGTTCTCACATTCGGAACCAATCCAATTAAAGAAAGCTTCTCAAAAATAGTATGAGCTTTATCGTGTTTACCATTTTTGCACAAACCATTAATGACAACATCGTAAAATTCAATATCAGCATTTTCTCTCTTTCTTTCCAACTCATTAAAGAGTGATATAGCTTCTTCAACAAGTCCATACTTAAAATAACCATTGAGCAGAGTACCATAAGTGTATAACTCAGGTGTGGTCCCTGTAGATAGCATCTCATCAAAGAACTTTTTTGCGGAGTCAATTCTTCCAACAACAAACAAGCCATGCAATATAGTATTGTAGGTAACAACATCAGGTTTTGATCCCTTTTGAGAAATTTCATGAAACAATTGCATGGCCTCAGCCAACTTCTTTTTCTTACAGTACCCATTTATTAGTATGTTATAGCTAATAGTGTCAGGTTCAATGTTCTCACCAATCATGGAATCAAAAATTCTCCTCGCTCTATCCACTTGACCACGCAAGCAATATCCATTATCACATTGTAGGTGAAAATATTAGGCTCCACACCTTTTCCAACCATGTGTTTCATTACTTCCAGCATCTTCAACTCTCCCTTCTTTGCATAGTCCATTTATCACCGCGGTGAAGATGCGCACATTTGGATAAATATTAAGGCTCACCATCTCAGAGAACAATGTCTTAACCTTTTCCCACTGACCAAGCTTACACAAACCATCAATTAATGAACTATATGTAACTAAGTTAGGAGGAACGCCTTTCTGCTTCATCTTGTTCAAAAGGTTAATGGCAGCATCTGAGTTTCTATCTTTGCAGAGTGCATCTATGACGATGCTGTAGATCCATACGTTGGGCTTAGTGTTCCCTTGTTCCATTAACCGCAGCAAACTTAAAGCTTTTTCAGTATGGCCCATTTTGCTAAGCCCATTGATGACGATTGCATACATAACTTCATCGGGCTCACAAATATTCTCTCTCACCAACTTTTTAAACAATTCAATTGCATCTTTGACCTTATTTTCAGCAAACAATCCCTTTAACAGTGTATTAAAAGTAACAACATTAAATGGAACGCCATTCTTCAAGTAAATAGCTAATACCGAAAATCCACGATCAGCACGATGCATCAAGCAATAACTGTTAATCACTATAGTCAATATGAATCCATCAACAGCAATCCCAAATTTTTGCATTTCTCTAGAAAGAGAAATAACAGCAGAGTAATGCTTCATATTTGCCATAGTCTTGAATAATTTAGAGAAGCATACAAGAGAAGGAAGAGGCTTCGTTCTTACCATTTGATGGAAGAGAGTCACAGCGTCGTCTAAACACTTGACGTTCTCAAACTTGCTATTTACCCCGAGTTTACCCTTCAATGAAATGGATGTAGTACTACGAGATGAACAATAAGCTCTGATTGTAAAGAAAGAGATAAAGGGAGTACAGTTGCGAACGTAAGACAGAGAAATTCTTCTCGCCATCTTCAAGGTGTAAGTGTTGTTCAATCTGAGTTTGTGCCCTAATTTTGCTGGAAAGCGAAACATGCCATAGCGAATTTTAAACGTAGTAGTATAGTAGCCGCGCGATGCGCGGAAAATGGTAGAAGAAAAAAGTATAAAAATTATAATCTTGTTTTTAGCTAAATGTGAATTTTACAGATATAGTTTAATAGACAGTTGGCACAATGATAAATGTACACTTCTTACTTTTATATATTACCGGCATAATACTCGGATATTGTAAAGTAAAGTAACCAAAAATTAAAAGTTAAAACTATTAACGTATTATTTATGTGTTCATCACAGTAAAGCATAATTAGCTTAACATAACTATGACAGAAGAACTTATCTAAAGCATAATAATTGTAACATGGATTCTTTATTTTGCTTGTCAATAATATCTAAGTATCTGACACTCGTTATAGTTTTCATCATGGGTAAAAAATTATGTAGCATAACAACTTCACTCATATAGACATTAGGCCCTTGATATCCTAATCAGTTATAAATAAACTAAATTGCTTAGAAATTTTCCAAAAGAAAAGCAATGAACAATTTGTTTTTTAGATTTTACAATGTTTATACTTTTGATATTTCTATGTCTTCCCATCAACTTTCAGCCGCATATGTCATGGCAAACTCGTGAGAGTTTTGATCATATATCTTTAGCACAGTATTGCACATCTTGATAAAGTTACAAACTTCATAATAAACTTGATTAGACGCACACATAAAATTTGTCCATATGAATTTTTCTTATCATAGAATGATAATAAAGTTTGGAGCATCCGGTTAATGGGTGAAAAGGTGAATCGTGGCAGAATGATAATGTGAATAGAGGGGATATAAAACTTGCATCTTCTCGAGCGAATCATCTTGTTGCACTCTATAATTGGACATTCGAACGTACATACACACATATACCAACAAAGTAGCGATATCAGAAGATATGACATCATGCCTTTGTTCGTACCATTCATATCACGTAAGATATAGTCCCTCGGTTCCAATTTGTATGAGGGTTGACCTATTTGGGGAGTCAAACTTCTTTATCTGTGATTCAATTTCAAGCATAGATTATTCAGAGTAATTTTTAACATAATTTACATATTTAAAAATTACATAAAAAGTACTACAAGTATACGTAATTAATAATTCACAATATATGAAAGAGTTGAAGAAAATTATAGTAAGAAAGAGTCGTTTGACTCTCCAAATAGGTCAACCCTCGTATAAATCGGCACGGAAGAAATAACTAAACATTAATTTTGTCTATTAAATCAAAGACTCACTTTTTCTCTTTACGTGTTTTTAAAGTTGGGATTTAAGATTATTTACCCAATAAATCAATCAAGAACATGAGCACACAATACAGAGTAACACACATATTGAAAAGAGTAATTTATCATAGGTTCATGGCCTTTCTTTATTTAGTCTTAAACTCCCTATAAGAGTCTTAGAGGTGTTCGGTTAAATACTTGCTATTTAGAGTCAATAATTATGTTACAGATTCTTACTCAACATTCTATTTTTTCTTCACCAAGTCATGCGAATCAATGAGGTTGGCCAACCAATTTTTTAAAATTTGTGTCAACATCTTTTGTGATACACTTCTTCTAGTTTTATATTATAGGGTTTTAGCCTTTATTTTTCATTGGACACAATCTTCTTTAAATTTTGAACTTTTGAGTTTTTTGAGAGAATACGATCTTGGTGGTTCACACGTAGAAATCTTTGTTTGTACTGTCACTATATTTTTTTGCCATGAGTCATTCTCAAGTACCTTTTTCATTTTTCTATCTCCTCCTGAACCTGACCATCTATATTAACAAATGAAGTTATATACAACATTGATGACAGACATGAAATGACCAACTCCAAGTCTACAACAAAGTTTTTAATCTCATCAGCAAAGTTCGCCTGAACATCTGCATCAGATTTTGACAGTTTACAAAATGTTAAATACTCAAATAACAACGATTATCTCCAGGCCAAATTTTATGAAAATATAGATATTACTGAATGTTTCTCTTTTCATAAGAGAATTTCTAAACATCTTGATCATTTAGTTGTGAAGTTGAAAGTTTTACAATTATTATTATTTCAGAGAAATGGTTATTCCTAAGAAGATACTATGATGCTATATTTTAAAGTGATTTTGTAATATTCCTTACAATTAGAGATTTGCAAATGAAGAATAAGCATAAGAATCAACAGTCATATGCAAGTTTGAAAATGTAGAAGAAAAACACACAAATTAGTTAGTTGAAGGATGCACACAACCGATAGTAGAAGGAACACAATCATTTTCTTTGTCATATGAAATATTTTCCTTTTTTGGTAGTAGCAAATCTTGATCTTCTTTATTAAATGGTTTGACTTTATCGATGGTGATAATCCACAAAAGATGCACAAAAGATGTAGTTAAAATAAGAGGAGATTTTAAGCCAAACAACTTTAGTAAACACAAAATAATCTGGGCAATATCTTGTTGTAGAAACAATAATATAAACACAAAATAAACAGAATTTAAAACGTAAAGGAGGTGAAGAAGTGTTACTTACAAAAAATAAGCTCCCTTATCTATATGCTTGCTTTCGATGAAGAGAGTTCTCTTAGAACCTTGGTTGTTCGACATTCCCTTACCCAAATTAACCCGTTCTTCTATCTTACTCATAGCAGAGAGTAATAATTTCTTCTCTACTATGACAGTTATCCTCTAAGAAACGGGTGGAGATAAAATGAAAGAATTCATTGTAAATGTGTTTACAAAGACGATAGTTGTTTAATATGTGATCTTGCTCTTCTTTTTTTTTTTACTGTGTAATGTCCTATATTTTAGTGTGCATGCATGCAGGTGGTTCTGTGCAAGTGAACGTGCAAGTGAAGTGGGGGATAGGCAAGTGAGAACGTGAGTTAGAGGATTAGATTAGTTTTCCTCTATTTTGTCATTATTTGTTTTAGACTCTATTTTTATATATATAATATTTTCAAACTCTAATTTTTTTGGAGCTTTGTCCTAAAGTGCCACTTGGCCAATTGTGGATATGCCACTTGGTTCAATATGGTACTCTTTTCCCCTCCTTTTAATTAGATATAGATTTGGAGACTGCAATTTACGTGTCTCATTCGGTGAATACGATTTCAATTCAACGTTTTTAAACAACAATTTGAAGTCGCATTTGCAGAGGGAAAAAGGCTATCATTACAATAGTACACGTTTGTCCTTCGTTTCACTTTACCTCCAAAATCAACTTTACCATTAAGAAATTTGACGAAAATGCCCCTAACTCTAACGGACCGCCAATGTGGCAGCTGACCTAGTTCATTATTTCCATGTCAATTGCCAAGTCACTTATTTACTTAATTAAAAAAAATAAAACATATTCCCCCAACCCCACCCCCTCCGGGCTCCCTACTTCTTCTTCATTCATGAGTTCTTCATCTTCGCTCCCTACTTTTTCTTCATCCATAACTTCTCAACATTAATATTCTCAACAAATTCCAGCTAACACTTTGCTTAAACTTCAACAAATTAGAATGCCCATTTTATGTTCTTAAGCATTCTTACAAATCCTTCAATGGTAATTTTTTTTCAAATCTATAAACATCAGTGTTATTCTTACCGTTTCAAGCTTCAATTTTTATTTTTAATTTCACTCGATTTCAGTAGGAAACAAGAATTTTAGATTATTGTTGCTTAACTTTTTGTTTTCTTAACTTCTATGTAAAGTCCAAACCAAATACTTTCCTATCTCCTAGTGAACTCAATAGTAAGTTTTGATCCATGAAACATGGTTTAATTTGACTATAAAAAGTTCAAATCTTGGAGGTTAATACCAATTCACACACACTATGCAAGAAATTCTCTCAATTCTTTACTCACTCACACACCAACACACTGCACAATATGAATAAACTGAATTCGCCCCATAGTTGTTCAACTCGCCTTCTCAATCACCATTTTCTCCGTTGAAATACACCATTGTGAGCACTTCGTTCCGATGAAAGAACCTTTTCTCACATAAAACACTTAACAAAAAATCTATCCATTTACCCATTTTCACAAACACCATATCTCCACCAATAAAAACACCAACAACTCCAATGAATCTGTGCTAGACTAACCGATTGAAGGGCCTCCTTCTACCGTTAGCTATCAACACTCAATAAAGCAATAATGAGATATGGAGTACTAAACTTTACATTGTTTAATACATCTTAGTATTATCCCAGTCATATTAAATTCTGGTTTAGTTTCGCTATCTGTCTTCCTACTCATGTTTTAATTTTTTTTTAATTGAGTAAATAAGTGACTTGGCAGCTGGCATGGAAAAAATAGAGTGGGTCAGCTGCCATATTGGCCATCCGTTAGGGTTAGGGGCATTTCCATCAAGTTTATTAATGGTAGGGTTTGGACGTAAAGTGAAACGGAGGACAAACGTTTACTATTTACAATAGTATAGGGGTAATATTGGCCTTTTCCCATTTATAAGTTCGCATTTGCTGATTCACTATTTTAAATTTAAATATTTTCACTCTTTATATTTAATTAAAAAAATTCACAAAAGAGCATTTGATTAAATAAATAAATAGAGTAAAATATTCAAAATGAAATAAAAAGCAAACCTAAATAATTAAAACAAAAGGAGAGATTTTTTTTAACAAATTGGTCACATACTCAAAATGAAAAAAATATATAAATTTTAAAATTAAATACTTTCACTCTTTATATTTAATAAATAATTTACACAAAACATGTGCTTAAATAAATTTAAAATATTGAATAAAAACGGAGAATTTCTTTATATATTGAATATTACTATAATTTTTAAAACAATTGGTCATATACTCAAAATGAAAGAAAGTTATTTTTGTAGGGGAATTTAAATAGACATAGAAGCTTGTCAACCCAATTTGAAAGTATTTTTTGGCTTGTGTTGATGTTTTGACTTTTGCAAGCATTAAAAATGCTTTTAAATCAAAACAAGTCAAAAGTTATATACTGGGAGTTCCATATGTTAGGAATATATAGGGCTGTCAAATTTGGTCCAAGCCCAAATGACCTGCCCAACCCGTCCAATGTTGGGTTGATTAAAGGTGTTAAACGGGCCGGGTTGATCCGGTTCCGGACCGGCCCAGATCGGTAGAACTCGAAACCGGCCCGGACCGGTTAGAGGGGGCTGGGCTGGGTAGAGGGGTTGGGGGTTGGTCCGTTTAAGTTATTGGAAACGGGCAACAGACCTGATTGAACCCGGAAGAGTGAACAATAACTCTTACCGGGTTAACCGGCCCGGTTCAAACGACTAATTTTTTTTTAATTTTCAAAATTATGGGCCCCATTGACAGTTGGCAACGGTCAGACCTTCATTTGGTCCGTTGGCCAACGGAATATTGCACAAATAGCCTCTTTTTTTAAACCCTTTTTCAATTTACAAAACTAACCTTCTCTAAAACTATAAATACCTCCCTCCCTCTTCTTCATTTCTTCACTCAATACTCATTTCTCAATCTCAATTTCTCTCATTCTCTCATTCTCCAATTTGCAAGTCTTCAATTCATCATTTCACCTTCTAATTTTATTTGACTCTCTTTTCTTGAATTTATTTTACCGTGTTTTGTCATTCGAAATTTGAAGTTTGAACAATTGAAGTTCAAAATTAAAATACTTGCTTGACGTTTGTTCGTGGTAATATCGAAATTGCGTAATCAAGTGCTCAATTTATTATCGAATTCGGTGCACCCCCTCAAATTCTTTCTCTTATTTACTATTTTAATTGCATATTTAATTTTAGCTTATACTTTAATTTTTACAATATGTTTAATGCTGCTAAAAGAGCATGTAAAAGAGTTACTGGTAGGGGAAATAAATAAAAAAGGTAGTCCTTTAGCATCTGGTAGTAATATTAATAATCCATTATCATTTACACATATTTTCGAATCATCGCCTAATGATAATTTAGATATAGATTATGAACAATTACAAGAAGATTTTGGAATAGAAGATAATGAAATAGGAATAGAAGATGAGATACCAACTATACCTACTAGTGGTGGAGTTGGTAGTGTTGGAGTTGCTACAAGGGGTGGTAGTCGTGGCACTAGTAGTAGATCACATGTGGCTCCGACTACTAATCGTAGAAAAAGAAGTAAGGTTTGAATTTTTTTTGAAATAATAGAAGGTGCTGATAGAGTTAAATGCAAACTTTGTAAAGATGATTTTAAACATTTGACCGGAGAAAATTTAGGGGGACTGGGACGCTTAGTAGACATACGAGAACTGAGCATCCCATAGAATGGGTGTGACGACCCGATCCGTCGTCACGTGAATTACCGCCATGTTTTCCCTTTATTGTATTTCTTCATGTTTTTATATCAGTAGTAGAGTCTATCCGGTGAATTTGGGTCGATTCTAGTTGAAAATAAGGCATATAGCCTCTTAGAATGGAGTTTGTTTCAGAAAAGTCAACCTGAAGTTGACTATGTGGTTAGAGGGCTCGGATGCGAATTCCGGTGGTTCGGTTAGTTTCGGGAGGTGATTTATGACTTAGGGGAGCGATCGAAATTGAATTTGGAAGTTCGGTGTAGAAATAGGCTCAAATTGGCGAAGTTGGAATTTTGGCGGAATCCGGTTGATAGGTGAGATTTTGATCCGGAAGTCAGAATGGAATTTCGAGAGTTGCAGTAGCTCCGTTAGGTGATTTTGGATATGCATGCAAAGTTTTAGGTCATTCGGAGGTGTTTAGGTTGGGTTTTTTATCGAATATGCAATTCGGAAGTTTTTAAGAAATTTGGACTTTGATTTGATCATAATTGAGGATTTTGATTTTAACGTTAGCATTTTGATGATTCGAGCAAGTTTGAATGAAGTATTAGATCATGTATGTGCTTTTGGTTGAGGTCCCGGGGGCCTCGGGATGGTTTCGGATGGTTAAACGGGAATTTTGAAGTATTGCATCAGGTCTACAATTTTTAAGCTTCTGTCATTTCCGCATCTGCGGAAAAAGTTCCGCAGGAGCAGTTCCGCAGATGCGGCTCTTTAATCGCAAAAGCGGCCAGAGGTGGCCTGGGGTGTTTCCGCAGAAGCGGACCTTGTTCCGCTGAAGCGGTCTCCGCAGAAGCGGATTCGTGTCCGCAGAAGCGGTCCTGGGGAAAGTGAGTGAGACCGCAGAAGCGGTCACTGGACCGCATAGGCGAAACCGCAGAAGCGGTTTGATATCCGCAAAAGTGGATTCTGAGGGATTTAAGTGAAACCACAAAAGCGGTTGTTTTACCGCAAAAGCGGGACTGCAGAAGCGGGACCGCAGAAGCGGTCTATGGATCGCAGAAGCGAAAATCACAGAAGGGTTAAATGAGATCAGTGTATTCAATTTTCAGAAGTGTAAAATCAATTTGGGGTGCGAGCTAAGGCGATTTTTGGCGATTTTGAGGAGGCTTCATAGGAGGATCATCAGGTAAGGATATTTGGTCTTGGTTTATGTTATTGTAGTATAAAAACATGTATTAATCACTGAAAATTCAAAGAATTTAGGGGTAAAAATGGTGGTTAGGGCTTGAAGCCTAAAAGAGGCTAAATTTGGAATTTGAAGGGGCTATTGGACTCCGATTTCGATAAATTTTATATGTATGGACTCGTGGTGAGACGAGGATTTTGGAAATATAAATTTCGTAATTTTTTGAGAAGCGGGCCGAGGGCTCAGGTTTTGGCAACTTCGTATTTTTGGGTGTTTTTCGAGTCATTTCGATTGGGTTATGTTCCATTAGCCTATTTTGATGTATTCTTATTGGTTTTGATCAGATTTGGCACTCGAGGAGGTCGATTTATGAGGGAAGCGCAAGGCGAGCTAGAATTATGACCGGTTCGAGGTGAGTGGTAGTCATGAATGATATACAGAGGGTTTGAAACCCCGTAATTGCACTATACGGTGCTATGTTGAGATGAAAAATGCGTCATGCGATGAGCGTGGTGATATTGTGACTGGGGATTCGGACTTAGTCCATCCCGATTGATGGTTTACTGTACTTATTGACTGAGACTGAGCTTATATCCGAATAATTGGGCTAGTTGCCATGTTTGGGGCCTTGTGCTGATCTGTAGAACCTTAGGGTAGCCTGTGGAGCTAAATGACCCCTATACCTGTTGAACACATACTCTCAGTCGTACTCTTAGTTGTAAAGGATAACATGAACCGGTACTAGAAATGTGCTCTAAGTGAGAATACCTAGGGTTGAATACCATGTTCTAGCTGAGTGGGCCCGTGAGGCCAAGTCTATATGGACTGAGAGGGGTCGAGGACCCATAGTGAGGTATTTGACATATACCGGATCGGGATGCACGCTGCAGCAGTATATACACATACATGTATTGGATCGGACTGCACGCCGTAGTATTATATATATGATATATATATATGGATCGGACTGCACGCCGCAGTAGTATATATATATGGATCGGACTGCACGCCGCAATAGTATATTATATATGGATCGGACCGCACGCCGCAGAAGTATATTATATATGGATCGGACTGTACGCCGCAGTAGTATATTATATATGGATCGGACTGCACG
>MU782993.1:1399-30228 GCA_026770625.1 Nicotiana glauca | reverse complement strand
ACTAATCCCGTTCCGACCGTCCTTTAATTGGAAAAACTCTTTTCTTTTTATTATACCCTTCACGGTGTAGTAAAATCCATGTAAAATAGAGGTGTCACAAGCGGGACAACTCAGAAAAACTCGCCTGATAGTCAGTCACAGACATCTGACCCTGCTCGAGATGCTCAAACTGGTACCGCAGCTCCTCCCTCTTAGAGGATGGGATGTACCTATCCAAGAATAACTGTACGAATTGACCCCAAGTGATGGGAGGAGAACCCACTGGCCTACCAAGAACATATGACTGCCACCATCTACGGGCCCTGCCCTCGAGCTGAAAAGTAGTGAAGTCTACTCCATGCGACTCCAATATCCTCATATTTTGCAGTCTGTCCCTGCACCTATCAATGAAGTCCTGGGCATCCTCATGACGCTCACCACCGAAGATCGGAGGATGAAGCCTGGTCCATCTGTCCAATAACTTCTGTGGATCACCATCCACAACTGGCCTGGGCTGGAGTGCCACTGCAGCAACTGGCTGAGCCCCATCTATGGTAAGTGCACCCGGAGTCTTATATATTGCGGTTTCATGACCTGGAGCCTGAGCAGTAGGGGTCTGGGCTCCCCCTCCTGCCTGTGAAGTAGCTGGGTCTGCTGGAAATAAACCCGCCTGAGTCATAGTGTCCATGAACCGTAGCATGCGGCCCATGACCTCCTAAAATCCCGGTGCTATCATGAAATCCGCCGGGGTAGGCTCAGCTGCGGGAACCTCGCCCTGCTCCTCATAATAGGATCCTCCACAGGATTTGCTGTTGGTGCAACTAGAATGGCTCTGAGACGCCCTCGTCCCCTACTACGGGCCGATGCCCTCCCCCGGCCTCTACCTCGACCTCTAGCAACGGGGGGTGCAGCTCCTCCCGGGTCCGAAACGTTAGCGGTGCGAGTTCTCACCATCTCTGAGAGAATAGAAGAGGGAAATTTAGTACACTAAGCACTGCACGACAGGAAATGAATAAAGAGTAGTCTTTCCTAATAACCTATAGCCTCTCGAAGATAAATACAGACGTCTCCGTACCGATCAATAAAACTCTATCAGGTTTTCCCATAACTCGTAAGACATACGTGAACCTAGTGCTCTGATACCATGTTGTCACGAGCCATTTTCACAATAGGTCATGAGGGCGCCTGACATCATTGTCAGGCAACCCAATGCAAAAACATTACTAAATTCTTTTGTTATTTTTAATCGGAAATGAGTGATAAAAATACTTAATATGAAATTAAGCCAAAAGAGAAAAATACCGTAAATAACATAATCATACAACCCAAAATAAATGTCTACCAAAGTGTGTGCCAGAACCTGGTGTCACCAGCTACGGGCAGCTAGTACAATATATATCCAAAAGATTATCATACTATCCTACTGTCTGAATCCTAATAGACAGAAAGTAAAAATACAAAGGAAAGACTTCTTCGGCTGCGGGTCGACACGGAGGGAAAATCATCTTACTATCGAAGTCCCAAGTCCACTCATAGGTGCGCACCAGAATGATAACCAGATCCACCTGCCTCATATCCTGTACATTTAAGTACATAAGTATAGTATGAGGACATACCCAGAAAGTATCTCATCTAATATCGAAAAAGTAGAGATGAGAGGTCGACTTGATACTTACTAGGGTAGAACAATATCTCAAAGTATTATACTAGCAATGAAGAATTATTAATAAGCAACAACTTATAACAAGGCATATAAGTCCTACTCTCCACTATATTTCCAATTAGCCGTTTACTTCCGTTTCAATTATCAATTTATATCGGGCCATGAAAGGCAATATCAACATTTAACACTCTTAGGCAAGCAATATAAGCATGCGCAAATATGCCAAGGCGACGACCCGATCCAATAAAAATAAACTTTGCACTTACCGAGGATCGACGACGCGCCTATAGATGCATCTATTCATACCGAGGCGATCGGCCCGATCCACAAATAATAAGCAATATCAAGTATGAACACAAAGGCACATCACTAGTCATTAATGCCATGCAAGATTTCAACAAATTTATAAGTTCTCTCTTATTCCCTTTTTAAGTCCCTAGCATATCTTAGGTGCTCGTATTAACAAGATAATATAGAGATTTATATAAAATAAAGCATGGTGTGGGTCCTAAACTACCCGGACGATTAACATAGTAGTAGCTACGCACGGACTCTCGTCACCTAGCGCGTGCGTAGCACCCGCATTTAGCAATAATTACTCAATTATTAATTCTATGGAGACAATTCCCTCTTACAAGGTTAGAAAGGAGACTCACTTCGCTCCAAAGCGCACTTCCAATATCAAGAACAAGCCCAAGTCCTCAATTCGAAGCCGAACGATCACAAACTAGTTAAATAAAGTAAGAACTAGTAAATAGAACCTCACAAGATCGATTTCTAGCTATTCAAGCCATTTACCAACTATTTACATGAGTTTCCTAAATTCCAACCCCGGGTCCACGTGCCTGGGTTCCAAAATTTTTCGAAGGAAATTATTGTCAACTACCTAAGGATCAATAATATATGATTTCTAGTTCATGTCATAACAAATTTCGTGGTTAAATCTTACTTTTATAAAAACTCTAGGTCTAGCTCTAACCCTTTGATTTTACCTATTTTTTGGTGTTTAATATACCTAATATACATGTATTTAAACTAAGGATGAATGGAAATAACTTACCTCACAATGCTATGTTAAAATCCCCTCTTTGGAAGCTCTCAAATCGCCCAAGTGTAGAGTAAAAATGAAATAAATGCTCTAAGTCCCGTTTTTAAAAACTCTGCCTAGCCCTCTGATGTCGCAATTGTGACACTGGGATCGCAATTGCGACAACTCGTTCGCAAATGCGAACATCCCCCTCTCATGCCTTGATCGCAAATGCGAAGGAAAGCTCGCAAATGCGAACCCCATGGTTTCGCAAATGCGAAGAAGAAGGTCGCAATTGCGACTCCTGCTTAGCCGGCCCAAGTTCGCAAATGCGATGCCACACTCGCAATTGCGAGTTCATAATTGCGATGAATATCTCGCAATTGCGAGACCTGCAGCAGGGGCCAAAAAATACCAGAAAACTGGTATGTTTTCTCACCTCCAACCATGCCCGAATCTCACTCGAGCCCTCGGGGCTCCACTCTGAACACTCACGCAAGTCCTACAACCATGTGCAAACTTGCTCAAGCAATCAAATCGCATAATTAACACCTAAACCCATGGATTTAACACCAAAATGCATGAAATCCTCAAGAACACCTAAATTCCTATCTTTTCAACCGAACGTCCGAATCATGTCAAATCAATTCCGTTTCTCACCAAATTTCACAGACAAAACTAAATTATTATACCGAACCTGTACCGGGCTCCAGAACCAACATACATGCCCGATATCAATGTGATCAAGCATTTTTCCTTTTTATTAAATCCTTAGGATTTCAATTTAACAATTTCAATAAAAATTCATTACTCTGGCTAGGGACCTCAGAATTCGATTCCAAGCATATGTCCACGTCCCATATTTTTTCACGGACCTCCCGGGACCATCAAATCACGAGTCCGGGTCCATTTTTCCAAAAAGTTAACCGAAGCAAACTTGGTCTTTTAAGAGAATCTTAAAGAAACAATTAGACATATTTCACTCAAAACTCTTCCAACTCCCGAACCAACCGTCCTCGCAAGTCGTAAATTAGCTAAAGAAAGTACAGAAGGTTTAATTTAGGGGAACATGGTTATAAATGGCTAAACGACCAGTCGGGTCATTACATCAACCTTCCAAACCTTCAACTTTTACTAAAATGCAAAAAATCAACCTACAGACTTCCAAATCCAAATCTGGTATATGCCTATTAGATATTCAGGCAAAACCGTCCAAAAAACCGACCAAAGTTGGTCGGTAATGGCCGATAACCATCCAAAACGCGACCATTTATGTGAGGACGATATTTTGAAGTTCGAAAGGACATACCGACTAAAGTTGGTTGGAAATTACCGACAAGCTTTGGTAGGTTAATTAAATTAAAAAAATAATTGCCAAAAAAACTGAAAAAAAGTTGGTCGGTATTTTAATTATATAATTAAAAAATGCACTATCTGGGAATCGAATTGGGGTCTGTACTGTGGCAGGATACTATTCTACCACTAGACCATTGGTGCATTTTATTTTAAGACTATATGTTATTTCATTCATACTCTTTAATTATATTTTCTCACGAAAATTTCCGACTAAAATTGGTCGGTTTTTTAAAATGACCGGTGAACTAACCGACCGACTTCAGTCGGTTTTTAATATAAATCTTAATATATTTTAAATAAAAGATCGACCAAAGTTGGTCGGTTTCTTAAAAATTAAATTTGCGGGACTCAAAAATAGTTTTCCGCATTTTTGCGCCAAAGAAAACCGGCCAAAGCTGGTCGGTTTTGTAAAAAAAAATTAAAAAATAAAATATTTTTAAAAACGGACCATCTTTGGTCGATTTTTTGACCGACCAAAATTAGTCTGTCGATCGTGGTCGGCTTTTACCGAATTTCTAGTGGTGTAAGTCCAAAATCACTATACAAAACTATTGGAATCATCAAAATATGTTTCCGGAGTCGTTTACAAAAAAGTCAAACTCCGGTCAACTCTTGCCACTTTAGGTTCTAAAATAGGAATCATTCTTCCAAATCAACCCAAATTATCCAAATTTCGAATCCGGCAACATACACAAGTCATAATACACAATACAAACTCGAAACCTTAAGCCACCAAAAAAAACGTTAATCCTTAAAACGACCGATTCGGTCGTTACGGTTCATGGAACTAATCAGTCGGACTTCCAACTACAAGATACTCGAATTAAGAAAAGTAGGGTGTTAACAAATATTTATTCTGTATATTTGACGAATATGGGAGACAGCACAAGCACACTAGCTGGTCTAATTGGACTAGAGATAGAATTAAAATGAAATGATGTCAATTCTTTGAGGATGTTAGTGAAGTGGACCACTTAAATTGTAGGGACAAAAGGAGTCGCCTTTTATTACTTTGCATGTGATTTGTGCATATAGACGCGTTTCTACATCTATAAATAAGCCTCCGATTCTTGCATTCTATCCCAAGTCGATTTTGTGGCATTCAACTACATTGCAATGGCGAAGCTTAAAGTTGTTAACATTGTTTTCTTTCTATTATTGGGTATAGGAATATGTTCAGCTGCTAGAACCCTCCTCACCTATGGTCATGTAGGTGTTGGGGGTGGGGTAGGCGCTTATGGTGCAGGCCACGGCATTGGTGGCGGCGCCGGTGGTGGTGTTGCTGGAGGAGGGTATGCTGGAGGTGGTGGAGGAGGTTCCGGTGGAGGTGGTGGATATGGAGCTGCAATTGACCATGGCTATGCCAGTGGAGGTGGTAGTGGGGGCGGAGCCGGTGGTGGTTCTGGCTACGGAGCAGGAGGAGAGCATGGCGCTGGATATGGTGGAGGAGGTGGCGGTGGAAGTGGAGCAGGAGGTGGCTATGCTGGTGGAGGACACGATGCTGGACATGCAAGTGGTGGTGGTGAAGGTGGTGGCAGCGGATATGGTGCTGGAGGAGCACCAGGTGGTGGATATGGTGCTGGAGGTGGAGGAGGCACTGGTGGTGGCGGAGCTGCTGCAGGTGGAGCACATGGTGGCGGATATGCTGAAGGCGGAGGAGGAGGCAGTGGCGGAGGCTACGGAGCTGGTGGGGCACCAGGTGGTGGATATGGTGGTGGAGGTGGTCATGGAGGTGGTGGAGGTGGTGCTTATGCTGGAGGAGAAGGGGGAGCAGCAGGTGGTGGATACGGTAGTGGAGGAGGAGCTGGTGGTGGTGCAGGAGGAGCACATGGAGGAGCATATGGAGGCGGTGGCGGCGGTAGTGGTGCAGGTGGAGGTGGAGCCTACGCTGGAGGAGGTGAGCATGCTGGTGGATATGGAGGAGGTGCTGGAGGTGGTGAAGGTGGTGGACACGGTGGTGGCTACGCCCCTTGATTGCTCATTCTAATCACCAATTGAAATCCAAAAATTTCCCTATTCTTGCGTACACTACTAATTAAAAAATAATGTATTCAAATTATCGTGGGAAGATGATATATCGTGAAGGCAAAAGAATTGCAACAAAGAAAGCTGCATCTTAAGTGTATTATCGTTTCCTTTAATAACAAATTAAGGTATGATGCAAGCATTTTAAGTATTAATTAAAGTGGTCAGCAAATTTCTGTACTCTATATATATATGTTGCATGCATGCAATAATAAGTAATATTGGTTTGGGCAGATTAGTAAAACCTTTGCAAGGACGATCACACGGGAATTGATCATAATACATACAAAGAAATAAAAGAACTAGATTGACAAGAAAAAACTACTACCTCCGTTTTAATTTATGTGAACCCATTTGACTGGGCACGGAGTTTAAGAAAATAGAGAGGATTTTTGAACTTGTGATGTAAAATGAGGCACAAATATTTTATGTGACTATAAATCACTGCATAAAGGTAAATTATTTTCAAATAAGAAAATTGGTCATTCTTTTTGATACGGATCAAAAAAAATATGTTCACGTAAATTGAAACAGAGGGAGTATTAAATAGAACGTACGATTGAACAAGGAAAATCTTTGCTGCCCTCAGTGTTAAGAAACAAAAAATGGACAGACCTTGTACTGTCAATATACTCATATAATATGATGGCTCACCTATTACTAAAAATCTGAAAACTTTAAAATTCGGCAGCGCTGCAAGATCGGCAAATTAATTTATGGGGCATAGTTTATTTAGGGCAGAACTGATATATGAAAAAAGAAAAAAGAAAAAAAGAATTCATCTACATCAGGTGGTTCCACTTGGAGATGAGATAGTCATGTGATAAAATAAACAATGTAATGCCCGAGTGGAAGGCAAAATAAAATATTGTAACTACCCACCCGGTTGTTTTGAGAGTATTAGTCCCGATCCCTTATTTACGGCTTCCCCTGTACCATTTTATGCTTATGTGACTTGCCGAGAGATTTCGTTTTTGATTTCGGAGTGAATTGGGACACTTAATCCCCAAAATGGAATCTTAGGTTCCTCCATAATGGAATTTCGTCGGTTTCGTTAGCTCCGTTTGGTGATTTTGAACTTAGGAGCGTATCAGGATTGTGATTTGGAGGTCCGTAGCTGAAGTAGGCTTGAAATGGCGAAATTGAAAAGTTTGACCGGGAGTGAATTTTTTAATATCAGGGTCGAATTCCAGTTTTGGAAATTGGAGTAGGTCTATAATGTCAATTGTGACTTGAGTGCAAAATTTGGGGTCAATCAGACGTGATTTGATAGGTTTCAGTATCAGTTGTAGAAGTTTGAACTTTCAAAAGTTTATTAAGTTTGAATTGGATTACGATTCATGTTTTTAGCATTGTTTGATGTGATTTGAAGGCTCGACTAAGTTCGTATGATGTTTTAGGACTTGTTGCTATGTATGGTTGAGGTCCGGGGAGCCTCGGGTGGATTCCGGATGGTTAACGGACTAGAATAGGACTTGTAGGAATTGCAGAAATCAATAATATTCTGTTGCTGATTTCCTTCATCGCGTTTGCGAGAGAGGTCTTATGTTTGCGTAAGGTATCTAAAAGGCTAGCAGAGTTTTGTTCTTTGCGTTCACGATGTACGTCCCGCGTTCGCGAAGCAATGAGGTCTTAGGTCTACGCGTTCACAAAAAGGGACCTCGCTTTCGTGTAGAAGAGCTGGTCTGATGAGTCACCAGGCATTTGGCCTATGCGAACGCATTCGCGAAGGGTCAGGCAATGGAAGTTTCACGTTCGCGAAGAAAGTTCTTTGACTAAAGATTTTTATGCTTCGCGAAAGCTAGGAGGTTTCCGCATTCGCGAAGAAGGATTCACCTGGGCAGATATGAACATTTCAAATTTGAGGGTTTGCCATTTTCCTAATCACTTGAGGTAGAGAGCTCGAACGCCATTTTTCTCATCACTTGAGGTAGAGAGCTCGGATTTAGGCGAGATTTTCGGGGATTTTAATATGAAATATTTTGGCAAGAATTTTACATTTTTTTAAAATAATGTCCACTAATCCATCGTTAATTTCATCATTTAATTAAGGTTTTGGGTGAGAAATTAGGGGGAAAAGTTGGAAAAGTTCTAAAACCAAATTTTGGGGTTTTGATTGAGATTTTGGTATCGAGTTTGTGTAATTTTGGAATGAGTGGACTCGCAGATGAATGAGTATTCATATTTTGTAACTTTTACCCGATTCCGAGATGTGGTCCTAAATCAATTTTTCGAGGCGAATTTTTAATTTCTTGTTAAAATCTTGATTTCATTAATTAGATTAGTTTCTTATAGTTGTATTTATGGTATGAATTTGCTTTTGGCTAGATTTGGTCCATTCGAGGTGGGAAAGTCGAGGAAAAGGCATTTTTGTTGACTAATTGAGCTTGATTCGAGGTAAGTGGATTTCCTAACCTTGAGTGGGAGAAATCCACTTAGGATTTGGTACTGTTGTGATAATTCTGTGATATGTGAGTGCTGTGTACGTGAGATGACGAGTGCATATATGGGCTAATTGTTGAAAATCCGATTTTAACCGAATAGTAATATGTTTTATCTTAAATGAGTTATCCCAGCATGTGTAATTATCCTACTTAGACTAATATCATATGTCTACGTGTCTTAAATGCTTATTTAGATCTATAGCATGCTTAGTTAAATTCCCTCTTTTCCTTGATTTGTATTTAGTCTTAAACTGTAGGATTCTTGCTGTATATTATTGTTTCCATCAGTTTCGAGCTGTGTGTTTACTTTTGTGTAACGACCCGACCGGTCATTACGAGAATTAATACCCTGATCCCCTATTAACTGCTTCCCCATATCTATTTTCTGCTATTATTATTAGTCAGGATGATTCGTTTTGAGTTTCGGAGTGTTTTGGGACACTTAGTCCCTAAATAAGAGTTTAAGTCTTAGAATTTAGACCGTAGTCAGAATAGTACAAATACGGCTCCGGAATGGAATTCTGTCAATTCCGTTAGTTCCGTTGGATGAGTTTGGACTTAGGGACATGTCCGGATTATATTTTTGAGGCCCGTAGCTCCTTTAGGCTTGAAACGGTGAAAGTTAATTTTTTGGAGTTCCGGGCTGGTAGTAAAATTTTTTATATCGAGGTTAGAATCTGATTCCGGAAGTTAGAGTAGGTCCATAGTATTGAATATGACTTGTATGCAAAATTTGGGGTTAATTGGACGTGGTTTGGTCGGTTTGGGCATGGGTTGTAGAATTTAGAAATTTCAAGTTCACTAAGTTTGGATTGGAGGGTAATTCATGATTTTAGCATTGTTTGATGTGATTAGAGGGCTCAACTAAGTTCGTATGGTGTCTTAAGATTGGTTGGTATGTTTGGTTGAGGTTTTGGGGGCCTCGAGTGTGTTTCGAATGCTCAACGAGACATTTTTGGACTAAAGAAGAGATTTTGTTGGTGTTTCGTTGCAGAAGATTTATTCTTCGCGATCGCAAAGAGGAGCTCGCATTCGTGAAGGTGTGGCCAGTGGTAGCATCGCAAATGGGAGGAGCAGGTCGCGATCACATAGGGTTAAGTGGACCAGGGCCGGGCCACGCGCTTTTCTCTTCGCGGTCACGTAAGTCTGGGCAGCTATTGCATCACGTTCGCATGTGGTGTTACGCGTTCGCGTAGTGTCAAATTCTGAGGAGGGCGAGATTTTTCTTCGTGATTGCGAGGCCATTTCCGCAATCGCGATTAAGGAATCACTGGGCAGAATTTAAAGTTAAAAAAATAGGGTTTGAGTTCATAACTCCAAAATTTATTTGAGAGCTCGGTAGAACACCAAATTTGGAAGATTTTCGGAGAAAGTTTATGGGTAATGATTCCTGACTCCTTTTTGATTATATCGCATTAATCTAAGACTAATTTCATCATTTAATTTTGGATTTGGGATGAAAAAATTGGGAAAATATTAGAAAAGTTCTTAGGCCGAATTTTGGGATTTTGATCGAGATTTTTGTATCGGATTTGAGTGAATTTGGTATGGTTAGACTCGTGATTTAATGGGTACTCATAATTTTTGACTTTTACTCGATTCTGAGATGTGGGCCCAAGGAGAATTTTTGGGCATTTTTCAATTTTCTTGCCCTAGCTTTGATTTCATTAGATAAATTAGTTGCTTGTACCTATATTTACGTTATGTAATTGATTTGATTAGATTTGGGCCACTTAAAGTTGGATAATCGTGGCAAGAGCGTGATTTCGGATTGATTTGAGCTTTGTTCGAGGTAAGTGGCTTGCCTAACCTTGTGTAGGGGAGCTCCCCTTAGGATTTGGTACTGTTTGATATATGAATGCCGTGTACGTGAGGTGACAAGTGCGTACATAGGATATTCTTTGAAAACCCCATTTTAATTAAGCAAATATCTATTTTTTCCTTTAATTGAGCAATATTAGTATATGTAACTATCCTGTTTAGCTTAGGAAAGCATGCCTACGTGCCTTAACTGCCTACCTGAACTGTGTACAGCATGTTTAGTGCAAAATTACCTATCTTCTTTGATATGAACTTAATCTAAACTGTAGAATTCCTTGTTGAAACCATTGCTTATGTTGATGGAGTTGTATATTTGCTTTGTCACTACAGAATGGTATTCCGGGAGATCCCGTTGCACGTTTATGTTTGGGATTACGTGACGGTATCCCGGGAGATCCCCCTGTACTGGATATTTACTTTGAGACTACAAAACGGAATTTTGGGAGATCCCCCTGCATATTTACATTTAGGACTACGGGACGGTATCCCGAGAGATCCCCTGTACATTTACGTTTGGGACTACGGGACGGTATCCCAGGAGATTTCCTGTTGCTATCTCTGTGTACTGAGTTGTTGTTTTTGTGTGATCTCATTCTCTTTGACTGCTAGTATTTATCTTTATTGCGATATTTCATACTTTATTATCTCATTATGCATATATACCGGTAAGGCCCTGACTTGATCTCGTCACTACTCGATCCAGGTTAGGCTTGGCACTTACTGGGTACCTCTATGGTGTACTCAAGCCCTTTCCTGCACATGTTTTCCGTATGAAGATCCAGGTACCTCTTCCTAACTATATTTCCAGTGAGGCGAGGCAATTTTAGAGATTTCGAAGTATATCTGCCGTGCCCGCAGACCTAGGAGTCCCTCTCTACTCTTCCTCAAGTTAAAGACTTTCTTGTATTTTCTTCGTTGATAGTTTCTGGAGTTTAGAAGCACTATTTACTTCTGTAGCTTGGCACTCATAATATTTCGAGTTTTGGGAGCATTTATGTTCAGTACGAGAGTGATTATTGTGTATGTTAAGCGACATCTAAACTTCTTAACTAATTTACCTGTTAAATTGTTAGTTTGTTTTTTATGTTTTCGTTTCATTTACGCAAAATGTTAGTTTACCTAGTCATACAGACTACGTGCCGTAATGGCAGTTCACGAAGGGAGAACTTGGATCGTGAAAAGTTGGTATCAGAGCTCTAGGTTCATAGGAGTCGTGAGTTACAAGCCGGTTTATTAAAGTCTCCCGGATCGGTATGGAAACGTATGTACATATCTTCAGGAGGCTATGGAATTGTTAGGAAAATTCTACTTCATTTGATTACTTCTCGTACTCGTTTATTTACTTCGAAATACTAAACTTCTGTATTCTATTCTCTCACATATGGTGAGTACACGTGCTACCGGAGACGACCAGGCACCTGCGCCCCCTGCTAGAGCTGCCAGAGGCCGAGGTCGGGTAGAGGCCGATGAAGCGCACGTGGTACAGCTAGAGGACCCGCGTGAACTGCTACAGATGATCTATAAGCAGCTCCAACCGGAACCCAGGCACCTGATACTACTACTACTACTACTACTACTACTACTACTACTACTACTACTACTACTACTACTACTACTACTACTACTACTACTACTACTACTATTACTACTACTACTACTACAACAACAACAACAACAACTACTACTACTACTACTACTACTCCTACTCCAGCTCTCCAAGAGACCACTGCATAGTTTATGAGCATGTACATTATTCTAGCTCAAGTAGGGTTCATTCCCCTTGCTGCAGCCACGTCTCAGGCCGAGAGAGTAGCACATACTCCCGCCGCCCACACCCCAGAGTAGCGGGTTCAGGTTGATCAGATCCCAGAGATTATATCGGTACCTCATGTATGCCCAGCTCAGCCCGAGTATTGGGCAACAATTTTAGAGAAGGAGTGGCGGAGGATTGAGAGGTACAAGAAGTACGACCCTCCTACATTCAGTGGTCTAGCATCAGAGGATGCTCAGGGATTTCTGGAGAAGTGCCACTATATCCCCCGTACTATAGGCATAGCAGATTCGAATGGGGTTTCTTTCACTGCCTTCAAACTTCGTGGGGCAGCCTATGAGTGATAGCATACTTTTGAGTTGGACAGTTCGCCTAATACAGCTTCCCTTACATGGACTCAATTGTCTGATATGTTTTTGAGAGAGTATGTCCCTCAAAGCCTCAGAACGCATGGGGCGCAGAGTTTGAGCATTTGCGCTAGGGTACTATGACTATTTCGGAGTATGTTGTCTATTTCAATGACTTGTCTAGATATGCACCGGCCTTGGTTTCTACAGTTTAAGAGAGAGTTCACCGATTTGTTGAGGGGCTCATTCCCAGCATCAGGCCTAGCATGGCCCGGGAGTTTGAGATGGATATCACCTATTAGCAAGTGGTGAGTATTTCCAGGAGAGTGGAGGGCATGCTTTCTCGGGATAGGAAGGAGAGCGAGGCCAAGAGGTCTCGAGAGTCGGGATATTATTTTGATGCTCGTGCCCCATCTGCAGTTTATCATGGTAGGGGTTATGCGAGTCACCATGTTCATTCAGCTCTTCCAACAGCCAGTGGTATTCCAACTCCTTCTAGACCTCAGGAGCCTTATTATGCACCTTCAGTATCTAGTACGCCTCATGCACGAGGTGTTTTTAGTGGTCAGTCCAGCAGACCTGGCCCGAGCCAGTCACAGTCGCCATGCCATCATAGAGCTTATTTTGAGTGTGGTTACACTCGCCATATGGTGAGGGATTGTCCTCGACTTAGGAGGGGTGAACCTCCACAGACTTCTCAACCACAGCGTGCCCCACAGCGTTCTCAGGCTATGATCACAACACCAGCTGCCACCCCACCCGCTCAGCCAACTAGAGGTGTAGGCGGGGAGGTAGAGGTCTCCCTAGAGAGGGAGGCCAGGACAGATACTATGCCATTCCTTCCCATACAGAGGTTGTTGCTTCTGATTCTATCATTACAGGTATTATTCTGGTCTGTCATAGAGATGCATCGGTTCTATTTGATCCAGGCTCCACTTATTCCTATGTGTCCTCTTATTTTGCCCCACATTTGGGCATATCTCGGGATTCTTTGAGTTCCCCTATTTATGTGTCTACTCCTGTGGAATATTCTCTCATGGTGGACCGCGTTTATTGGTCGTGTTTGATTGTTCTTAGTGGTTTTGAGACTAGAGCCAATGTATTATTGCTCAACATGGTAGATTTTGATGTTATCTTGGGCATGGACTTGTTGTCTCCTTATTATTCTATTTTTGATTGTCACGCCAAGACCGTAACACTGGCTATTCCAGGTTTATCGCGATTAGAGTGGAGGGGTACTTTAGATTACCCTCTCAATAGAGTTATTTCATTTCTTAAAGCTCAGTGAGTGGTTAAAAAGGGGTGTGACACGTATCTAGCTTATGTGAGAGATGTCAGTATTGATACCCCTACAGTTGATTAAGTCCCAATAATGCATGATTTTTGTGATGTGTTTCATGTTGATTTCCAGGCATGCTACCTGACAGAGATATTGATTTTGGCATTGATTTGTTTCCAGGAACTCAGTCCATCTCTATTCTTTCTTACCATATGGCTTCTCTTGAGTTGAAAGAGTTGAAGGAACAGTTACAGAAATTGCTTGATAAAGGGCTTTATTTGGCCTAGTGTGTCACCTTTGGGGTGCTCCTGTCTTCTTTGTTAAGAAAAAAGATGGTTCTATGCGTATGTTAATTGATTATCGCTAGTTGAATAAAGTTACAGTGAAGAAGTGGTATCCTTTACCTCGTATTAATGACCTATTTGATCAGTTACAAGGTGCTCCAATGTTTTCCAAGATTGAGTTGCATTCAGGTTATCATCAGTTGAAGATTCGGGAGCTAGATATCTCGAATACTGCTTTCAAGACTCAGTATGTTCATTAGGAGTTCCCTATTATGTCATTTGGGCTGACCAACGCTCCAGCAGCTTTATACATTTGATGCACAGTGTATTCCTACCATATCTTGACTCGTTCGTCATTATCTTTATTGATGACTTTCTGGTGTACTCCCGGAGTGGAAAAGATCATGAGCAGCACCTGAGGACAGTGCTTCAAACCTTGAGAGAAAAGAAATTATATGCAAAGTTATCAAAATATGAGTTTTTGTTGGATTTTGTGGCATTCTTGGGTCATGTAGTGTCGAGTGATATGATCAAGGTGGAAGTAGTGCAGATTTGGCCCAAACCATCCTCAGCTATAGAGATCCGTAATTTTTTTTGTTTGGCGGTTCATTACCGTCGATTTGTTGAGGGATTCTCATCTATTACAACACCTCTGACCAGACTGACCAGAAGGGTGCCTCGTTCAGGTGGACGGAAGAGTGTAAGGAGAGCTTTCAAAAGATCAAGACAGCTTTGACTACAGCCCCAGTATTGATATTGCCTACATGTTTAGGGTCTTATACAGTCTATTGTGATGCGTCACGAGTTGGCCTCCGTTCAGTGTTGATGCTAGACCGTATGGTGATTGCCTACGTGTCCAAACAACTGAAGGTGCATGAAAAGAACTTTCTTGTCCACGACCTTGAGTTAGCTGCTATTGTTCATTCCTTGAAGATTTGGAGGCACTATTTGTATGGTGTCCTTGTGAGATCTATATAGATCAACGGATTTTGTAGCATTTGTTCAAGTAGAAGGATCTTAATTTGTGTTAGAAGAGGTAGTTAGAACTGCTTAAGGATTGTGATATTACTATTCTATTCCACCTGGGGACGTCCAATACGGTGGTCGATGCTTTGAGTCGCCGGGCAGAGAGTTTGGCGAGTTTGGCTTATCTACCTGTAGTAGATAGGCCCATGGCGTTGGATGTTCGGGCCTTAGCTAGCCAGTTTATGAGATTGGATATTTCTAAGCCTAGTCGACTATTGGCTTGTGTGGTCTCTCGGTCTTCTCTTTATGATCGTATTTGGGACCGTCAGTATGATAACCCTTACTTGCTTGTTCTGAAGGACACAGTTCAATACGGTGATGCTAAAGAGGTCACTATTGGGGATAATGGTGCATTGAGGATGCAGGGCATGCTTTGTCAAGCTCCGAGCCCGGGGGCGAGACCGGCACCTAGTGCCTCACTATCCTTGCGAACCACTTGCGACTAAAAGACTCTGAACATGCAGTGTCATACTTTGGCTATGGGCTATATTACAAGATGATGTGCAATACAAAATATAAAACTAAATGGAGAATAACCCTGACTAGTGTCAACATAAAACTGGGCCGGCAAGGCTGTCATAATTACTACAACTGACAAGCCAACAAAATATACATATAGGGCCTACAAGTCTAACATCCTGCACTATCCGACAGGATATGTCTACAAGCCTCTATTGATGGATATACTATGATTGGAATAGTGCCCCGACCTACTCATAACATACATACATATATACACAAGATGTACATAAAGCTCTAGACCAGGCAACTCCGAAAGGCATGGACCTTACCAATCAAGCTGAACTCGCGCAACACTTAATGAGAAGGTCTACCCGTCTGTCTATCTGAACCTGCACGCATGAAATGCAACGCCCCTAGAAAAAGGACATCAGTACAAAATAATATACCGAGTATGCAAGGCAATATACTGAAATCTAAAACTGAACTGATAATATAATAACTGAAAGTATCTGGAAGTCAAAGATAATATGAAGATATGCTTACCTATTGATATTTACTCAACTCTCTCAATATAGTAAGTAAAATATCTTTCCTGCCCTATAAGGCTCGGTATATATATATATATATATATATATATATATATATATATATATATATATATATATATATATATATATATATATATATATAATTATTTTGCCGTAGTAGGCTTGCTCATAGGCGCTCGGCCACAGTAGGCTCGGTGTATAGCTTACCGTCTGATCAGAGGTTGCCCAATAGGGGTTTGCCATCGACTATAACTCGATGGTAATGAAAATACTATAATACTGAATATATAAACTCTCTGCTCTCTTGATTGGAAGAAAAAAATACGCAATTGAATATGAAGTGCCGATAAGGAGAATATTGTAACTTATAAAAGTAGGAAAATATATGTAATTTTCGAGTCTAGCAAAATATACGTAAAATTCCGAGATATAAATTTTTCTTATGGCTCATTATCAAACTCGCGTAATTACGAGATCATGCAAAATGAAGGAAGAACTCAGACTTAACATACCTTATCCGCTTCTATTGACAATCCCTCCAACACACGTTGGTTGCGATAAAACATGTAACGAACGGATCGAAGTAGGAAAAAATCTGTATTATATTCTTGAAAAAGATTATACCCGGCTCTCTTATAATTGCAAATCCCGTTACTATAACGTCGTATATCCTCTCATGAAGCTGAAGATCGTTACTTGGTAGATGTAAAATATTTCCATACTTTTGTGAATTTGATCACAATCTCGTTTAGCTTTCCTTGCTGAAATAGTAATGTTTCAACACTTATCTTTGTGAAAGGTCAAGATTACGTTACTTATCAAATAATGAGACCAAGAATGGATTTCCTTATGTTTTCAAAGCAAGAATTTTATACGTGTAAAGATAGCATCTCATGCTTTGTGACTCATTATTTCATTAGTGCCACTTTGGTGTAGATTAATGCCAAGTGGCAGCCCCAAAATTATCCATTTAATTATAATTATCCTCAAGTAATTAGGTAATGTCTTGTTACCTGGTAAGTAATCAATTGCCCGCATAATTAAGAATTATCTCAACTTACTTAAAATACTACTCGTTTTTAATATATCTTGTACACCTTACTATCATGATCATGTAGTACCTCGTATGACACTAGTCCATAAATACCAGGTATTTTAGCTTGGACAGTATTTTACCCCAAAATGCCAAACTTGGACAAAATTTATTTTCTTTGACTTGCTCCCTCTTTCATCTTCACGAGTTTACTAATCGCTTTTAAAATAGCATAATACTTATAATATCCAAATAATCTTTTACTTAGACTGATGTCAATTACCTTACGACAAATTTAACGTACAATACTTCAGGGTGCAACATCGTCGTAACTTAATACTACGAAGCGTGACATCACCGTAATGTCATACTGCAAGGTGAAACACTGTCGCCACTTAATACTCCGGGTCGTAACAGGCTATGTGTGCCTAACGTTGATGGTTTGCGTGAGTTGATTCTTCAGAAGGCTCACAGCTCGCAGTACTTTAATCATCCGGGTAACGCAAAGATGTATCAAGACTTGAGACAATATTATTGGTGGTGTAGAATGAAGAAGGACATAATGGAGTAGTTTGCTCGGTGTTTAAATTGCCAGCAGGTAAAGTATGAACATCAGTGACTAGGTAGATTGCTTCAGAAGTTAGACATTCCAGAGTAGAAATGGGAGCGAATCACTATGGACTTTGTTGTTGGTCTCCCACAGACTCAGCGAAAGTTTGATGCAGTTTGGGTAATTGTAGATAGGCTGACCAAGTCGTCTCATTTCCTTCCTGTGATGAATACCTATTCTTCCGAGCAGCTGGCTCGAGTTTATATCCATGAGATTGTCAGACTTTATTGCATACTGGTATCTATTATCTCTGGACGAGCCACGCAGTTTACATCACGGTTCTAGAGAGTCGTACAATATGAGTTGGGTATTCGGGTGGAGTTGAGCACGACATTTCACCCCCAACGGATGTACAGTCTAAGCGCAATATTCAGATTCTTGAGTATATGCTCCGTGTGTGTGTGATAGAGTTTGGAGGTTCTTGGGATTAGTTCTTGCCACTTGCGGAGTTTGCTTATAAAAATAATTATTAGTCCAATATTCAGATGGCACCGTATGAGGCTTTGTATGGTAGGCGGTGTAGGTCCCCAATGGGTTATTTCCAGTCGGAGGCTAGATTATTGGGCGCAGACATGGTTTAAGACGCTTTGGAGAAGGTTAAGGTGATTCAGGATAGACTTTGCACAGCCTAGTCTATACAAAAGAGTTATGTCGACCAAAAGGTTTGTGATGTTTCATTTATGGTTGGAGAGCGCGTCTTGCTTCGGGTTTCGCCTATGAAGGACGTTATGAGATTTAGAAAGAGGGGCAAGTTGAGCCCAAGGTTTATTGGCCCATTTGAGTTGTTGCGGTGTGTTGGGGAGTACAAAGAAAATNGCATGATTTAGTAATCTTATATTATGTTTATTTTTATTATGGCTTTTTAATTAGCAATATTTATATTACATAATTTGATTGTCTTTATTGTTGAATATTTTAGGATAATGCCATGATATATCATATTTTATATTATTTTCTTGGAAAGTACTTTATATAGTTGTATCTTACTAGGACTAAAGAAATATTTTGAGCATAATTTATATGTCTTGTTCTACGAAAATTTTACGGGAAAAAAACCTGAATAACCCGAAAATCCGAGAAAACCCGAGAAAAACCGAGAGTGAAAAACCCGAGTTTTATTGGTTTGGTTTGGTCTTTAGATTTAATAATCCGACACAATTGGTTTGGTTTAGTAATTGTAAAATTCGAACCAACCCGACCTATGTACACCCCTATTGGGGAGGTTGCTTATGAACTTGCCTTACCTCCCAACTTGGTAGTTCATCCAGTATTTTATGTTTCGATTCTCCGGAAGTATCACGGTGATTCGTCTCACGTGTTGGATTTTAGCTCAATCTAGTTGGACAAAGATCTATTTTATGTTCAGGATGCAGTGGCTATATTAGACATGCAGGTTCAAAACCTGAGGTCAAAGAGCATTGCATCAGTAAAGGTTTAGTACCAGGGTGATTTATGTGGTACCTAATTTTCGCACTAGAAGAACCTGGTTCTTCTAGATGTACTTACTATAATTGTTTGCGGAATTAAGAGTGCATAAAGTAAAGAACACATAGATTTTTACGTGGAAAATACCTGGCTCAAAAGGTAAAAAAAACCACGACCTACTACTCAGTAGGATTTTCCCAAACTTCCACTAAAATCACTAAGCCAAAAATAGCATTTACAAACTCTTGTAAACCTAAGGATTAAACTCTAATCCCAGTGTGGCACACAGCCTCAACTGTTGTGAGACCTTCGAGTTAACTCTAACTTAAATACTCAAAGTACCTAATATAATTGCTTCTATGAAAGCTGGAAAGATACAATATTAAATTACCTACTACAATTGAACTAGAATAAGAATAAATACAATGTAATCGGTTCTTCTTTCTCGTTCAAGTAGCTGCAGGAGTGCACACTTAATCTCACATAAATTGCTTGCAAAATTGCCTTGCTCGTTTGCTCTCAATTTAGTTTAGCTTCTACGTATTTTTGCACGCCTGTAAAAGAGAACAATTCAATTATTTATTAGGTTAGTAATCAGAGTTTGATCGTGACTCAATTTCTGATCCTCCATTGAATTTGAGCCCTAGAACAATCCAAACTCCAACCCTTATCCGGATGTATTCTCTTCTCATAAGGACACTTCTTCTCCTTATCCCATATGCAATCTTTTCGATCAGTTCATAAGATATTCAGAAGATATTGCTTCTTGATCCCAAAGGCTTATCTTCTTCATGTGCATCTCATGTGCATGGGCTATAACTACTGTGTCTCATAAGATGGACATGGTCCTTCACTGAGTTCATTTGTCATTCTTCAAAACTTCAACTGAACTTGGGCCAAAAAATTTCCCTTTTTTTATGATAACAAACTCTGTGCTTTTACTGATCAGAGAACCTGTGGAACTCAATTAATTATCAACACTTTTACATAAGAAATTTTAACTCATTATTAAGGACCAGATTTAATCAGGTTATAAATATCACTTTTTCAGAATATAAAGTAAAGCACCATATCTCTTCCCCCTTTTGGCATCATCGAAAAGTTGCATATAATGTGAATCCCAGATTGTTATAGTTACTTATGGCCACTGGGGCAACTGCAGGTGAAAGCATGGTTTAATAAAATAATAATCTAACTTGACAAAAACTTAACTATTGAGAACAGAATCATCACAAAACAAGAGAAAAGCAGATAGTCATTTATAGTAAATGATTCTACAACCAGTCCACAAAAATAAAGAAAAACTTCCAACCATGAGCAAAAACAAGCAAAGAAAAATCCCTAATCTGGATCACTAGGGGGTTAACTAGACTGGTTCAAGGACAGTGCTGGAGGACCTAAGGCTTGGAGGAACTAGAGGGTTGGGATTGGAGAATATTGAGCATTTTTTGAAGCATTCCTTCACCTTTTTCCTTTTCTTTTGCTAGCTCATCTTTCAGGCTATTCCTTTCATTTTCAAGTTCAGCTATTCGAGTCGTAAGCCTAGCAATCTCAGCATCCTTTGTCCCACACTCTTGAACCAAAGCCCCAACCTTGCTGTTCACTGGAGTCTTCAAAGATGAACCAGGTTCAACTGGGGCTACACTGAGGAGATACTCACAAGCCTGCAGGGTTTTGACACCAAAATGGTCCTTGCTGGAGGCCATCTCCCATTTCTTCAAGGGAACATTCAACCTATCCAGCACAGTCGTCAGTATGAACCCATAAGGATTAGCATGAGCCTTGGAGCCATTTATGACCCTGTCCATTAGTTTGACAATGAAGGTAGGCCAGTTTATTTACTTTCCTCTTACAAGGCATTCCAGAAGAACCAAGTCCATGTAGTTAGCAGTATGCCTCCTCTCCTGTCTGGGCAGCAGACACTTGTTCACAAATTCAAATAGACACTTGCCTCCTCTCCTGTCTGGGCAGTATGCCTCCTCTCCTGTCAGGCTTCATCTCACTCTTCTGTACAAATCTTGCCTCTGGCACATCTTCAGCAGACTCAGTATCACAAAATTTCCTTGTGATTTGGAGAGAACTAGGAAGATCATCTAGACAAGGCCACCCTTGCCGAGTATAGTCATCATAGACCTCACATGGTATGTCCAGAATTGTCCCCAATTTAGGTGCATCAAATTGCACCTTCGCTCCCTTAACCACACTGGTGACTACCCCATTTTTCATAGTAGCATTTGCCATGAACTCGATCAGCTTCTTTCTTGCCAGCCTTCCATCCAGTTGAATAACCATGTCCTTCCAACCTTGTGCAACTAGAGCATCCACCAACCTAATCATGCCTGGCTCCTCCAGGTCTTTCAGCAACCTCCCCTTCAGAATCTTTCTCCTGCCAAAGATGAAAAATCGATCTTGTTCCTTTTCAGACTCCTCCTCTTCTTATTCTCCACTCCACTCTTCTTCTTCTTCTTCTTAAATAACTTTTACTTGTTTTCCCTTCACTACAGACCTAGTTCTTTTGGCCAAGGAGGGTTCAGCAGATACAGATTTTGAAGACTTCTTTGTCGAAGTCTTGGTTCCTTTTTGTTTGGCAATGGGAACCTCCACAGTTGTACCTCTCTCTTGATGGACCAGTTCCATCTCCTCCTTCTCTTCTTCAGCAACCTCAGAACTTTCCACAACCTTTTCTTTTCCTTTTTCCTTCTTCTTTTTCTTGCTTTCCTCTAGGGCTTTCTGTAATTCAACCTCACTTTGCCTTACCCTGCTTCTTGTAGCTCTCACCTTTGGTGCTGAAGGGACAGTAAACTTAGGAGGTAACACCTTGCTCTTCTTTGTTGGCTTAGAGGCAGTTGGAGCCTTTTGAGAAGAAGCTTTGCGCTTCTTGGGATCATAGCTTGCTCTAACTTTCTTCAGAATGTCAGCCAAGGTTTCTTCCACAGATGGACTAGGTACATCTTGTTGTTCACTCAGGTGCACAAGACCTTCAGCAGCCTCCCCAGATTCACTTCCCTCTGGCTTGTTGCCACTCTCCTCATCTCCTCCACAAATTGCAAGAGTTTTACCTTTATTTTTCTTTCCCTTCCTCTTCGATTCTCCCTCACTTACATCTCTCACAGATCCCACCAACACAAACCTATCATCTAATTTCTCCACTACATCAGAAAAAACATAGCATGTATTTACCTCTTTAGGGTTTTCTTGATTCTTGTCTGATTCAGAAGACCCACGTTCTTTACCATCACTTGCAGAGACAAAAGCTTCAGACTCGGAGCTTGAGTAAGATGATTTCTTTTCAGAGCTTTCCCCTCTTTGACTAGCTTTCAATTTTTCGTTTAAGCCTTTTCTCAAAGGGCCAGAAGCTACAGTTTTCCTGGCCAACATTTTCTGGCGACGAAACCTAGGTTTTGGGGTTTCAATAGGAGGTGTTGATGAAGACGTAATAGGGGATACTGGTGGGGGAGTACCTTGGTTGTCTTAAGGGTTTGTCATGGTAGAGAATTTCTGGAATTTTTTTGGGAATTTTGAAAATTTTGGAGATGAAGGAGATGATAAGAGTTTTGGAGGAAGTGAGTGACGGTTATGAGCAAAAAGAAGAGATGTGGTGTATATTTAAAGAGGGGTTATGATTAAGTGCAGTAACGACATGCTTTTTCAGAGTCGATTAGAGGTCTAATCACATTAGAATTTTGGTCTCTTGGTGATTAATGGGCATTGCTTGTTTTTAGGAAAAGGTCCCGTTTTAATTAGACTCCTAGGGTAATGAAACTGGTTCAATGCTCAACAGATAGAATTTCTGGAAGTTTGGTGTAATTAGGACTTTTGCTCATGTTTGGAAAATTTATCTTTCTAATTGTGCGAAGTATAGAAACATACCTGAACTTTCTCATGAGCATATACTGATGAACCAGGTTCTTCAAGTAACATTTCTCTTGATCATGCCTCAAATGTCAAAATAGAAAAATCTTTGTAAGAGATCAGTGAGTCATATAAACACAAGTCATAGGAGTATACTAACTAAAGTATGAAACTGGGTAAGAATTAGTCTATATATTTACATGATATTAAGAACTCACTAAAAAAAATTTCATTTTTTTTCATTGTGCATTCTGAACTGGACCTCTTAGGTGATCTTAATCATCCCTAATTCCAACCTGTTCCTTTCAAAGTTTTCTCTACTCAGTGCTTTAGTGAAGATATCAACTATTTGTTTATCAGTAGCACAAAATTCTATTGAGATTAACCCTTTCTCATAGTTATCTCTTAGGAAGTGGTATCTAACATCTATGTGCTTGGTCCTTTTATGATGAGCAGGGTTCTTTGTCATACTTATAGCACTAGTGTTATCACAAAATATTGGAATACATCCCACTTCAATTCCAAAGTCTACAAGCTATTGTTTGATACATAGCAATTGAGCACAACAAGAAGCAGCAACAACATATTCAGCTTCAACAGTAGATAGGGCTACTTAATTTTGCTTTTTGGTAGCCCATGACACAAGACATGATCCCAGGAAATGTGCCATACCTGAAGTGCTCTTCCTGTCCGCTAAGAAACCAGCATAATCAGCATCAGCATATCCTACAAGATCAAAATTACTACCTTTGGGATACCAAAGACACATATCAGTGGTGCCTTTCAAATTTCTCAATATCCTCTTGACACCAGTCAAGTGTGACTCCTTTGGATTTGCCTAGAAACGAGCACAAATCCCTACACTGAAAATAATGTTAGGTCTGCTGGCAATAAGATACCAGAGTGAACCAATCATACCCCTATACAACTTTTGATCAACTGATAAACCAGGTTCATTAACATCTAATTTAGTGGCAGTTGCAATAGGTGTATCTATTTCTTTGGAGTCCTCCATTTTAAACTTTTTGATTAGTTCTTTTGTATACTTCTGCTGATGGATCATGGTCCCATTTGGGCTTTGTTTGATCTTCAAGCCTAGGAAGAAGTTTAGTTCACCCATCATACTCATTTCAAACTCACTTCCCATTAATTTTGAAAAGTCCTTACTCAAACTCTTAGTAGTGGCCCCAAATATTATGTCAACAACATATATTTGCACAACAAGGAGGTCTTTACCTTTTTCCCTTAGGAACAAAGTGCTGTCAATTTTACCTCTTTTGTACCCATGCTCCAGTAGGAATTTTGATAGTCATTCATACCAAGCTCTTGGGGCCTGTTTGAGCCCACATAGAGCCTTGTCCAGCTTGTACACATGCTCAGGACATTCCTTGCTTTAAAATCCTGTAGGTTGTTTCACAAACACTTCTTCCTTGAGTTAGCCATTTAGGAAAGCACTTTTAACATCCATCTGATGGAGAGTGAATTCCATATGTGCTTCAAAGGCAATAAGAAGCCTGATTGCCTCTAGTCTTGCGACTGGAGCAAATGTCTCATCATAGTATATTCCTTCCTCTTGGCTGTAGCCTTGAACCACCAGCCTTGCCTTGTTTCTTGTAACAGTTCCATCTTCATTAAGTTTGTTCCTAAAGACCCATTTTGTACCAATGACTGATATGTCCTTGGGTCTAGGAACTAGATGCCAGACTTGACTTCTTTCAAATTGATTGAGTTCCTCCTGCATAGCATTGACCCAATCTGCATCCTGCAAAGCCTCAACAACATTTTAAGGTTCAATAAGAGATAGAAAAGCATCAAAAGCACACAAATTCTTTAATTGTGATCTGGTTTTGACTCCAGATGTTGGATCAGTGATAATGTTCTCAATGGGATGAGAACTTTTATACTTGTGAGGTTTTACAACCAACTGCCTTCTGCTAGATGTTTCAGCAATTTGATGAGGAACAGGTTCAAGGATAGTTTCCTTTAAGGAGTTTATTTCAATTCCTCTTTGATTTCTTCCCCTTGTCAGGTTGCCCTATAAGGAAGAACCTATTCCATTACCTGTTCCTTCTGCAGGTGTCACTTTGACATGAGCTGATGCTTCAGCCAAGTCTTTGACCAGTCCAATGGCATCATCTTCATGTTCCTGTCTCTCACAAAGAATGTTAGTTTCATCAAATACTATATGCACGCTTTCTTCTACACACAGAGTTCTTTTATTAAAAACTTTATAAGCTTTGCTATGTGAAGAATATCCCAAGAATACTTCCTCATCACTTCTGGGATCAAACTTTCCTAGGGAGTCTTTTCCATTATTGTACATATAGCACTCGCAACCAAAAGCCCTAAGATGGGATATGTTTGGTTTTCTCCCTTTAAGTAACTCATAGGGAGTCTTCTCTACTAGAGGTCTGGTCATGCATCTATTTATGATGTAACATGCAGTGTTTACAGCTTCTGCACAGAAGCTGTGAAGCAATTTGCTAGATAGTAACATTGTTCTAGCCATATCCTCAAGAGTTCTATTTTTCCTTTCAACTACTCCATTTTGTTGTGGAGTCCTGGGGGCAGAGAAATTGTGATCTATGCCATTTTCATCACAAAATTCAGCAAACTTAGAGTTTTCAAACTCAGTTCCTGTGAGCACGTGATTTTTGCCTCGCTTGAATTATTCCTATAAAATTCATTAGAATTAGGATTTTTCTTTTATTATTTGAATTTTAGGGAATTAATTGCATGAATTTGTGTATGTATTATTAATTGATATAATTCGTAAAAAATATAAAATAGTACGCTTGCATTTAGGACCTTATTTCAGTATTTTTATTAGTCAATTAGCATTACAAAAATGGAGAAAAAGAACATAAATAGTCCTTTTTACATTTTTATCTTTAATTTCATTTTTTATTTAATTTTCCTTTTTAAAATTAGGATCTAGTTAATTTTAGAACTTTAATTATTTTAATTTCAGAATTGGTTAAGGTCTTTATTAATTTTGCATTTACTAAAACAAAAAGAAATAAAAGGAGTAAAAGAAAAAGAGAAGAGGGAAAATAGGCCAGTCATTTTTTGTAACGACCCGACTGGTCGTTTTGCATTCTCGAACTCCGTTCCCTTAAATAATCCTTTTTGCATTTGCTTTAGCTGAATTACGACTTGCGGGGGCTGGTGGTTCAGAAGTTAGAAGAATTTCGGGCAAGAATAAGCTCATTCGCTTCATTTCATATCTTCAAAAAGGCCAAGTTTGACTTTGGTCAACATTTTGGGAAAACGGACCCAGAATCGTGATCCGGCAATTTCTGAGGGTCCGTGAAAAAATATGGGACCTGGGCATGTACCCGGAATCGAATTCCGAGGTCCCTAGCCCGAATAATAGAATTTTTCGCAAAAATTGTTAAGTTAAGTTTCAAAGAATTAAATAAATTAAGAAATTATTGTTTTATAGGTAACGGGTCGGATTTCGATTCCGACACTTGGTACGAGTCCGAAATATCATGTAAGACTTACTCGTAAAGTTTGGCATCAATCCGGGTAGTTTAAGGGCGTTTTGACCCGTTGGTAGAAAATTTAGAACTTGAAGTTCATTAGATTCGATTAATTAGTTTTGGGGTCCCATTCCGTGATTTAATAATGTTTTGGGTGTTCTGAAGGTTCGACTAGGTCCGCCTCATGGTTTCAGACTTGTTGGTATGTTCGGGCGGGGCTCGGGAGCCCCGAGCGTCAAATGGTCGATGTTCGAGCGAAGCTAGAAATTGAAGAGAGGCAAAATCTGCTGCTTCTGTCATAACCGCTTCTGTGGCTCTTGGACCGTAGAAGCGAGACCGCAGAAGCGGTCCTGTGATCGCAGAAGCGGAAGGGACCAGGCCCAGGGGAAACTGCAGAAGCGGACCCCAAGACCGCAGAAGCGGTAGGCCCAAACCGCAGAAGCGGTTCTATTTCCGCTTATGCGGACTCGCAGAAGCGAGTTCTGGACCGCAGAAGCGGCCCAGTATCCTTGGCCCATTTCCGCAAAAGCGGTCAGATGTCCGATGAAGCGGAACCCGCAGAAGCGGAAATCACAGAGGCTCAGTGCCTCATTTAATTCGAGCTTAAGCTCATTTTCCCCATATCTCTCTCAACTCTTAGGCGATTTTGGTGATTCAAAAAGGGAAGTTTCAGCATAACATTTTGAGGTAAGTAATCCCCACTCATTTTTAGTCCAAATACATAAACATTAGGTAGATTTAACACCAAGGATTAGGTAAAATCAAGGAATTTGAGCTATACCTAGGTTTAATGAGAATTTAAGTTTTAACACAAAAATTCGCCATGCAATGAACTAGAAATCATATATTTGTGATCCTTAGATGATAGAGAACAACTTCCCTCAAAAAATCTCGGAATCCGGGCACGTGGGACCGGGGTCGAAATTTAGGAAACTAGTATTAATGGCTAGGAAATTGTTTAAATAGCTAGAATTCGATCTTGTAAGCCTTTATTTACTAGTTCTTGCTTCGTTTGATTAGCTTAGGATTTTCCGGCTTCGAATTAAGGACTTGAGCTCGTTCTTGGAGATTGGGAGAGCACTTTGGTGCGAGGTGAGTCTCCTTTCTAACCTCCTAAGAGGGAAATTGTCCCCCTAGGATTTAAATAAGTAATTGTTGCTAAATGTGGGGGCTACATACGTATGGGGTGACGAGAGTGCGTACGTAGCTACTATATGAAAATTGTTCGGGTAGCTTAGGACCCACGCATGCCTATTTGGGGTAATATTTCATACTTTGAAGTAGCCAATATGAACGTTGTAATTGTTAGAGACTTGAGAACATGATAAGCATATAAAAATTACTGAGTGTTGGTAGAGATTTCCTTGTATATGATTGAGCCTTATGTGCTTTCATTGATATTGTCTTGATGATTTTGGACCGGGATGATCGCCTTGGTGATAATGGATGCATCTATGGTTCGTGTCGCTCGACCCTCGGCAGTGCACATTTACTTTGTGTTGGAGCGGGCCGTCGACCTCGGTATATTTGTGCATGATTTACTTGTTCCTATCAATTGCGATATTAGTACTACTTGCTAATTAAAGAAAGAAACCTGGAAATTTGATTAAGGCAAGAATATGAGTAAAAGATCCTTCTGTGGAACCTGTCTATTTAATAATTTATTTTGTTGTTAAATTCTCCCTACTATGTCATATTATTTGGACCTTAGTAAGTATCAAGTCGACCTCTCGTCTCTACTTCTTCGAGATTAGACTGGATACTTGCTGAGTACATGTGGTTTATGTACTCATGCTACACTTCTGTACTTAAATGTACAGGTTTTGAGGCAGGTGGATCTGGTCAGTATTCGGGTGCGCAGCAGTGAGCTGACTCAGGGACTTCTACGGTGAGCTGCCTTCTTTCTCACGTCGATCCGCAGCTGAAGAAGTCATTTATCTTGTATTTATGCCTTTTCTGTCTATTCTGATTCAGACAGTAGGATGGTGTTTTGCATATTTTGTGTATACTCTATTGGTCGCCCGTAACTAGTGACACCGGGTTCTGGCACACACACTGTATGGATGTTCCTTCACTTTTGGGGTCTATTTCTACTATGTCAGCACTTTATGGTTTTACTGATTTTCTTTATTTTCTGAAAGTCTTTAACTTGTTGGTTTTGAGTTAAACTAAAATGGGCATTTAAATCTTAATTCCGCACTTGGCTGGCCCAACTAGGGTGTTGGGCACCATCATGATCTATTTTACAAAAGAATGGGTCGTGACAACATGGTATCAGAGCACTAAGTTCACTAGGTCTCACAAGTTATGGGCAAACCAAGTAGACTCTTGTAGATCGGTACAGAGACGTCCGTATTTATCTTCAAGGGGCTATAGGGTGTTAGGAAAGACT